>JAPQRQ010000015.1:23938688-23950098 GCA_037367365.1 Apogon talboti
GTGTTTCCATGGTAACTACGGAGCCTCTGAACGTTCAAATGGGTCATATCTGATGACCATGAAAAGATGACAAACTGCATTTTAGACCAATTATTGGCATGTATTGATAGGATTAGTGGATCAACAGGTATTAAACAGTTTAGATCAGTAGATGTTTTGGTCGCCAGTGGCTGTTTGGGTCTTTATGGGTTAAATAGTAAGTTCATCAATTCTGTGTTCCATCTGTGCATATGTGAACATGTATACTATAAGAAAAAAGGTAGAAGACGTCAAAATATCAACAGAAGTCCAACCAACTAAGCAACTTATGGAAGAGACCGACTTCCTGCTCAAGCACCTCTATATATAGAGAAGTATTCACAGAGATCCAGGTGTCAGACATCCCTCCTTAAGTACCACGGGCCAATAAAACAGAAACTGGTCTTGAGGCGGAGGGTTGTCACACATCTCAGTCGTTGAATTCTGTGCAACTGACACCACAAATAATTTCTTTCTTTTTTTTTTTTTTTTTTTTTACTTTTTAGGGGTAGATTTTCTTGTAATAACATTGTGATGTTGATTATCTTGTAATCTGTCTATCAGAATAACTAGTGTGATACAGTGATTGTAGGGCAAAAAAAAAAGTTTTGTCATGAGTTACTCACACCAGTCATTCACACCCTCAATTTATACCATTTTATTTATAGTAAAACCAAAGGCAAGTGCACCTGAAAGACCCAGATTACATGAAAGGTTTAAACAGAGATACATCAAATCCACAGCACAGGAATAATTACACATCTATGACTTTTTCCACCCAACCCTCAGGTTTGTGAGGCAGAAACAGTGACAGGACATCATTTCAGACCTCTTGCTAGTTGGATGTGCCAGTACTGAGTTCAGTTTTAACCCACTGCAGTATGGTAGAGAGGCTTCCAACTGTTTCTGATATTCTCATATTTTTACTACTTATTTTTGGCCACAGTTAAAAAAAATATATAAAAAAAGAGTCTAGTCAAGCTTTACCTACTGCAGCTCAATTTCCTGTTATATATATTATCCACATATAATAAAAATTCTTACTTGTTTCTCAAAGTAAGAAGTAAACACACTCTAGTCTGTCGTCTAAGTCAGTGTTTCTCAAATGGGGATACGTTTACCCCCGGGGGTACTTGGAAGAAGCTCAAGGGGTACTTAAAAATTAAATAAGTCATAATGTACTGTATATAATAAATACTGAGAATTAATGCTGAAATATAAAACAGGTAATAACATTGACACTCCTGACCTTATTTCATTTCAATATTTTTATTTTATATATTAATATTATCAGTCATCTTGTTTAAGCTTTGGTAACATTTTAAAAATAATTTCTATTTTATATTATTGAAGATGAGTTAATTTCAGTAATTAAGTAATTATTTTTTGTTGATGAAAGGTAAATTTATTCATTAATGACCATTTAATTAATTTTTCTTGTCAATGAAAGAGGGCACTTTTCATACAAAATTTGCTTATAAAGATTTGATATTTTTAATATATTAAACTTAAATGTATGTTTTTTTCTTTATAAAGTTTTGAAAATAAAAACAGACATCTTTTGTGCAGGAACAAATGTTTCCTCATTTATTCAATCAAAAATGCTGAAGCGAGAGTTGGGGGTACTTGGCTAAAAAAATATATTCCAGGGGTTCTCCACTGTAAAAAGTTTGAGTGACATATTGGCTTTGATATAAATGACGCTGTCTCATTGTTGATATACCAGGCGCTCCGTGTAATGGGCAAACTGATGAGAGAGTGCTGGTACGCCAACGCTGCTGCTCGCCTCACCGCCCTACGGGTCAAGAAAACAGTGTCTCAGCTGTCTGTCATCAAGGACGTCAAAGATTAGATGGATCACCTGCCCTGCATCAGCACAGTACCAGAGACACTGGACCGTCCTCTTAACCTGCCCAACGCTGCCCTCTTCAGGACTCGACTGAACTCTTCACCCTCAGAAACCATTTTCAGGTTGTTGTTGGTGCCAAAGTACATGTTGGAAGTGTCTCCGGAGACGCCCGAACCAAATGTCTGAACTTTTGATAGAAGAGCCATATAAATAATAAATGTACAGATTATTTTGCTACCTCAGATATTTAAGTGCCCAAAGCTTGAAGTTGCACATTGTGATGTTTTATGTGCCATATTTTGTAGCAACACAGTCTTGCTGAGTAGTTGAAGTGCTAAATGACAATCACAACGTATACTGCTCAGTGTTGTATATAAATAGTGCGTTCAAAGCTGTGACTCCCAACATCATACACAAGTAAAGAGGTCCTTAAGCTGAAGATAAGTAGGTGTTTACACTGATCTAGTTTATTATGGTAGCGATTCAGTATGGCTACATGGATGGCAACGCCGGTTGGTCCGTTAGCTGACCGGTTTGGAGCAATTCCACGGACTTCTGACTTTTCATCAACTGCCACCAAGTTCTAAATAAAGTGAAAACCCCTGAGGCACAGGAATTAAAATCAGATTCATCAGAGCTGGTGAAGGAGTGTGTTTATCATTGTAAACATTTGGATTTTAGTGAAAGCATGACCTTGTGTGTTGTGGCGTCTGATTATTAGGGATTACAGATTTGTCAGGTTGGCACATTTTGCACATTTAAAGCTGTCCTTTGCTAAAAGGAGTTGCTCCATGAAAGACAAATGCTAGATTTTTGACAGACAAGAGGTAATTTGTGAATATGTTCATACCGGAAACATGTTATTTCAAATTAAACAACTTTAATGACGCCATAGTAAGGTCAGAAGTTGATTTCAGCATCATTTTAGTGTAAGTCTGGCTGAAATATACATCGATTAGTCATAACATTATGAACACTGACAGGCAAAGTGGAATTTTTTTTTTCTTTATCTCAATACAATGAGGCAGTAAATGAATATTTAGCCCTCGAAGTTGACGTGTTGGAAACAGCAAAAATGAGCAAGAGTAAGAATCTGACCAGGGAGAAATTGTAAAATCACTGGGATCAGAGCATCTCTAATGGTTTAAAGTGGTTAGTATTTACCAAAAGTGGTCCAAAGAACAACCAGATCTCAACCAATCGAGCATCTATGGGAGCAGAACATTATCACCATCTGTTTAATATTGTGTAGGTTCCCCTTTTGAGGCCTAGACTCCACCAGACCTCTGAAGGTGTGCTGTGGTATCTGGACCAAGACGTTAGCAGCAGATCCCTGAAGTCCTGGAAGTGGAGAGGTGGGGCCTACATGGATTGGATTTATTTGCCCGACACCTCCCACAGATGCTCAGTTGTCCTGAGATTGGGATGTCCTTTTAGTCTATTTTCGGTCTTATACTAACCACTGCAGACCAGGAACACCCAACAAGACCTGCAGATGTGGAGATGTTCTGACCTGGTCATCACCGTTACAATATGGACCTGGTCAAAGTAATAATAATAATAATAATAATAATAATAATAATAATAATGGATCAGATTTATATAGCACTTTTCTATTATTATTTTCTATTAAAATCACGTTGCTCATTTTGCTGTTTCCAACACATCAGCTTCGAGGACTAAATGTTCACTTACTGCTGAATATGTCCAACCCAGTTAAAGGTCCCATTGTAATGAAATAATCAGTATTATTACCACTTCTCCTATCAGTGGTCATAATGTTATGGCTGATCAGTATAAGGTTCAAAGGGAAAAATAATAGCAAGTATTAAAGCAATCACACTGATAACAGAAGAGATTAATCTATGGGGTAAAACAGGGTCATGTCAGTATTAAATCAGGTTTAAACATAGATGGAAACACATAGAACACAGATAAGCCTCGTTGTAACAGGCTTAGGTGGAATGCGCGCAGGTAAATCTGTACATTTTGAGTGCTTGTGTTTGTATCCAGGTATGTGATAATGTGCATTTCATCAGATGTGACGCAATCCTGTATTTAAGGATGTGATGGATCTTAGTTGTGTTTGTGAATTTACACCGTCCACTATGGCTTTTAGTTAATTTCTAACTCTTCATCTCCAGTTAATGTTACTTTGGTGTATTTCCTATTATGAATGTTGATTACAGCAGTGTTGCCTCTTCATAAATAAGCTCATGTACAGAAGGCTGTTGCTCTATCGGCAAATATTAGTACACTTCCCATCTCGTAAAGTGTATTTTATTGTCAGACAAATGATAAGTCAACTTCAATCATGTATTTATGTGACTTTAAGTTGCTAATTTCTAATATGTTTATTTACAGTGTAGCTCAGCCTTTGTTATTGAAAACTTGTTTGTATAGTTTTATTTTTTTATCTGATGTTGGTTTCATGCTGAGCCATGATTATCTTTTGCCCATCGTGCCGTATGCTTTCTGTTTCTCTAAGAATCAGATGGATGGCACTGAAAAATTAAACGTATAAAAACATTAATTCCAAAGAGGAGTGATCACCATGTGCAATTCCTGACTGTGTCTTTTTTATATACATAATGTATTATATGACAATGACTATCAATGATGTAAAACTGCTTCAATACTATAAGGATGACTCGCTCCAGAATCTTAGATCCAACATTTCAATTTTGTTAAAGTGTTTTATGTCATTGTACAGATGTGGATTTCATGATTTCATGCCACTGCATTGCATCCTTGCACTATTTATTCTGTATAGTAAGTGATATAAGTGGGTCAATAAAAACACTTTTTAACAGAGTGTACTAGTGTCATATGAGTATTTTCTTAATAAAAATGTGCAAAGGCGATTTAATTCTGATCACATAAGCTTCAGGTTGAAAGTGCTGGTTCTGCAGAGCTGTGCTCACTACTGCATGTAGGCCAGAGTTTCCCAGAGTAACTTATCTAAACCAGGTCTTTGTACGCTCCCCAACCAACTTTTACATGAGTCATTTCCACTTTCTGCTTTGCCGCTTTTTAATTGTACACAGCACTTATAATCTCCATATGTCCGTTAGACAGAGGAAATAAAGCTGTGACGCAGAGCCCATCAGCAATACCTGAATGAGTCAACACTAAGATTTTGCTGTGCTGCTGAAAGAAGAGCACAAGAAAACTTTCCCCAGTGAAATCAGAGAATAGAATAGAATAGAATAGAATACAATACAATGCAATACAATACAATACATGTACACTATATATAAAAGTTTGCATTGCAAAGTAAAATAAGAAGAGCTTAAAAGACAATAAAATAAGTGGAGCAGCACTAATAACAAGGCATCCATATTATTGATTAGATTATATTCATAGGCCATTCTGTTCCTCATTTTTTTGTGCTGCCAATGATGAAAAAAACAAAAATGTCTGTGCTTCTAATACAAAAATGTGAATGTGGAATTATAATGTGTGTTCCAGACAGTCTCGTGGTTGGTTGGCCAACGTTGCTGCTCGGGGTCAGTGGGCCAGGGGGGACTGCTGAGCAGAAATGTGAAACTTAAAGGGCCTTCCAGCTGGGTTCATAGTGTGCATACATACATACATGATTTACCTGTATTATTGCTTTTTAATTCCTTGTCCATGAGTCCATATGAATGCAGCTTTTGGGTATTATGAAAGATGATATCCCATTTGTGCAGATTAAAGAGTGTACTTCTGAAAAGCTTGGGTGTGGTGGTGGTTTTTCTTTAATACGTCAGCTATTGTTCATCTGACCACTGGCCTGTGTGTCTGATTTCCCTTTTGATCCAACCATGTCTGATGCCTTCGGCCCAATGACCCATGCTGTCTGTTTGGGGAGCGTGACACTGGCCCCGAGCTAAATCAGCCTTTTGTCTGCTCTCATAAGACAAGTCTCCCTGCTTGGCAGAACACAGGACTCGGGCTCAGACTGAAGCTTAGCCCATTGAGGTGCTGAGAGGCTGGAAGCAGGTGCTGGTAAAGGTGTGAGGCGGTGGTTCCTCATGCATTGCTGATTTCTGACAGACCATAAATCGAATTGCAAAGACTGCAAAGAAGAAAAGGGACTATTTGAAAGGGGGATTTGTAAGAAAAAGCTTACACATCTTCAATCATTTCCCTCTCAAAGCGGCCATTCTCAAGAAACAGAAAGAAAAGTTACAACAGGAAAGTGGGTACGTGAGGCTGTGATCTGCAGATGCAGGTCCACCACAGTTGTCACATGACGTGGATTTCCGCTCTGACACATTTTGCTGTTAGCTGCACAAGCTGGGCTGGGCCACACAATTACTCCAGAGCTGCAGCAGCAGGACATGATGGTGCTTTGAGGACTACTCTACCATGCAGTCCACCATGAATTTCCATGAACATCAACGCCGGGGCAGCCAAGAGAATAACAACCTGGATAATACTCTGAAGAAGAAAAGTTCTCTGTGGTACCGCCGTTCACTGAGAGGGAGCAGTGATCGACACCGGCAGAACACAGGAACAGTGCCCAGAGTGTGTAAGGTGAGACAATAACTCATGTGTGATATGATGAGAGAATTTATAAAACAAGGACAGATGCAATCACGGTTGCATACCACTTATAATAAATAAAAATACAACAACATATGTAAGCTGAGATGTTTTATTATAATTTAAGGCTCACAAAACTTCTGTGAGACTGTGTTCAGTACTTCACCACAGTGATTTACTTTGCAACCACAAATACATCAGCAGTGTGCAAAAGCTTTTTAACTATTTTAATCTTCTGACTTATGTAACACTGTGAGATTGACATTTTCTCACATATTTAAGACTCAAATCACCTGCACTATTTACAGAGGAACTGCATTTCTCTCTCTTTACAGCCCAAACGGTCCAACTCATTGGTTAATTACTCTGACCCGCAAAGGTAAATATATCAGATATGTGTGTGTGAGATTATTGCAAGTAGAAACTTCCTTTAATAGTCTGCATAAAAATTATCATTGCATTTTTTTCCCCTTTCTCTTTATGCTGCATGGACAATATCTTTGCACTTCAATTTACCCTGTTGCTGCCTTAACCAGTGAATTTCCTCATTGTGGGATCAATAAAGTTTCATCTTATCTTATCAATGCATTTTTGCTGAAACCGAATTAAGTGCTCAGAATGCTGTTGTTATCTTTTGCACAGGACCACAATCGTGTTAGAGAAGCAGGACAATGAAACATTTGGCTTCGAAATTCAGGTGAGCCTCATAATGGTGCACATCACTTAACCCATAAAGACCCAAATATACACCAGTGATCAAAAGCATCTACTGATCTAAAATATTGAATAACATTAGGGCCACTAATCCAATCAATACATGTCAATAATTGGTGTAAAATGCAGTTTGTCATCTTTTCATGGTCATCAGATATGACCGATTTAGACGTTCAGAGGCTCCGTAGTGAACATAGAAACATCTTCTACAACATTGATTCACCAGTAAAACCAATGGTGTTGGATCAATGACAGTGGATGGAGACACTGGGTTTATGTTCAGTTAATGATATATTTGACTGAAAAAGTCACTTTTTCTCAGGTTTTCTCTGGCATGTAATGCCAGCCTGATGATTGAAGTACATGATCAGTAAAATAAATATAGGAAAATACCTGATTTTC
Organism: Apogon talboti; assembly: GCA_037367365.1. Lineage (NCBI taxonomy): Eukaryota > Metazoa > Chordata > Actinopteri > Kurtiformes > Apogonidae > Apogon > Apogon talboti. Next base: position 23,946,202 of record JAPQRQ010000015.1, read on the forward strand.
ACTGAAAAAATGATAAACGGAGAGTATTATATTATGATAAATGGTGATATATCACAAAAATGTACGTGGGAACTGACACAGAAGTAGCTCTGGATTGAACTAAACTCATATTCTTTTTTATCTCTAGCATTGATTATTTTTTCTAAGTATTGTTTTCCCAGTTCTTATGACAGTGATGTCTCCTTTTGCAGACCTATGGACTGCAACTGAAGAACAGCTCAGATGTGGAAATGTGCACGTTTGTGTGCAAGGTGCAGGAGGACAGCTCTGCTGAGAGTGCAGGCCTGACCGCAGGTGAACCACCTATATGTTACACACCCATAGTGTCTCATCTAACCTTTCTGATGTACAGATACATAAATGCTTCTGATAAACACTACACATACGCTTCCAACACACCCACACACAGTGAAGTAATGCAAAATCCTATTGTACTCATATTAATAAGTTCCTGTTTCTTGCATCCTCTTTGACCGTAGGGGATATAATCGTCACTATCAACGGCGTCAGCATCGAAGGATCATCCCATCAGCACATCATTGAACTGATACGACAATCCACCAACAGCCTAATGTGAGTGAACTGAATAATAACTTCTGATACTCTTACAGCTGTAGAACCGGTGGTGAAGGAAGTACTCACATCTTTTACTTAAGCACCGTGAAAGTACTCCACTACAACAAAAAGTATGATACTATCTGAAAAATGTACTGAAAGTGTGAAATGAGAAATGTAGTCATTGTCTCTGTCAGCGTTTTACTAATATATCTAATATTTTTAGATTCATTTTACTGCTGCATTAATGCATATGTTGTATTTTACTACTGTACATGTTCAGATTGAAGCTCATTTTAAGTACTTTATATGCTGTTGATAATTTAACCTCCATAAATACCTCATATTTTATAAGACAATCATATGTTTGTGATGTCACTGTCCTCTGAGAACTATTTATCTCTATCTCGGCGTGTGTTTTTAAGTAGAGAGAAAGAAGAATTTTCTCAGTCGCATGTTTCAATTCATCACAAACATGCAAAAACATCTCTTATAGTTATGAAGTGGATGAAAAATGTGAAAAGTAACTAAAACTGTCTTAAAAAAAAACTTAAGTAAGGTAGAAGAACCTAAAATTTGGACTTAAGTACAGTATGTAAGTATGTAAAATAAAGGTTTAAAAAAAAAAAGATAAATAATGAAGTATACTCCATGCATAATGAAGCAGAGTACTTTGCAGTGAAAATAAATGTGATCATGTGTTTGTGATTCCAGGATGGAGACTGTATGTGGGACGGCAGTGAAGCAGATAGAGTTGGAAAAGAAGATGAACCTGCTTAAGGTGTGTCTCTTTTACTCAACCCATGTCTGGTGTTGACACTGTGCAGCTTTGTGGTTATATTAAACATCCTAAAAACAACTGCTGTTAAACTAATATTAATTAACAGCCTAACCTTACACCAAAGATGCAGAGTGCACCCTTGTTTTAGATGCTGTCTTTGTAGTCTTTATGTGAGTGAAGAGAATTACCCTAAGTAGAACTGTTTTTTACTTTTTTCGCCCATACAGCAGTCACTACGTGAGAAATTGATGGAGCTGCAAACACTTACATTACAGGAAAATCAGCTACTGCGAGGTGAGAGAGGTGGCCCAGCTGCCAGACCACAGCACTTCCTTTCTCACAATCATAGTCATATTGCTGATGTTACACGCTTTATGATGTGAACCGATTTGTAAACTCCAGATAAATTACAGTATATGAAGGAGTTCCCCTCAGATATAAACTCAAAAGCTGCTGATGGATTTCCTGTTTCTAACTTCTCGTCAGCTGCGACTTCTACTGAAAGGCGCTTCATTATGTTTTCAGGTAACACCAATAGCTGCAGCCTCCACCCCTTGACAGACTCGGCCCTGAGTTCCCCATCAGGCCGCTGTGGCCGTCGGTTTTCTAGTAGCAGCAGCTACAGGAGTGTGATGACAGACGACAGCGACCAGGTCAGCGTGTTTGGGGATCTGAACTCACCCAGCCCCTTAAGTGCAGCCAGCACCGCAGAAGATGGCTGCTTCTTCACCAGAGATTTCACCTCACAAGACAGAAGATTTTCATCCACCTCCAGCCATCATCATCTTCATCATCATCATCATCAAGCCCTCAGCCGCTCCAGCAGCTCCAGCCTGGCAGGAAGCAGCAGCTCACTGTCCCCGAGCTGGGAAGAAACCAGGATCTCGTCCTTGTTCGGTACCTTGCCCAGGAAAGGAAGGAGAGCCAGCGTCCGTAAACACATCTTCAAGTTAATTCCTGGACTTCAGAGATCAGTTGAAGAAGAGGAGACAGGAACAAATACTCAGTGACAGACAGACAGTTATAAAAGCATGTACCTTCATTCATCACACTTTGGTGAATGCATAAAGGACGGACACAGAGGGACCAGTGATTAGTTAAGAACAAAGTGTACACACATTAATACCCTTTAATGTGAGCTTGCCTCACAATACAGACTTTGCAATTGCACAAAAGCATTACTCTACTGGGAGCAAATGCTTGACCTGCTTGAATCAATGTGTGCTAACAATGTATGAGCTGAAAATTGTGGTTATCCTGTAGCTTGAACTGAAAACTGACTTCTTCCTGTGCTATCATTAATCAAAGTGTATTTAGCATTAATCATAAGAGCTGTACTGTAGCCCTTTAACTGCGGTCACACACTGTGATCTAATATGTACAGTATGTGACAAACATTTCTGACATTTTAAGCCAGTAATTGAGCAGCACTTTCATCACATTCAGGTGCTCAAAACCAAAACCAAAGCGCTACACTGTATAGATAGCTGCTCAGCTAAAAACAGGATGTGGGTATGAGAGGCACTAGTAAACTGTTTCATTTTTCAGGATATGCATCTTAAGTTTCAATGCTCAGACGCACTGAAACTGCTGTTTGTAAATTGTGAATGTACAGAAATGTGTGTTATACTTTCAGTGACAAATAAAATAGAAACTCTTTGAACTTTAACGGTTTTTGAGTCATGATTTAAATATTTTGCAAAATCAAATATATCAAACATGATCTATATGCAAGAGACTCTTACATATATTTGCTAAATTTTACAAATCCATCAGAATTTTCTTTGGGTAATAGATGCAAATACAGATGCAGATAATGTGCACATGTTGAAGACACAGTTTCAGCCTGTGATATTAGTAGCCACTAAAAACCAGAGACATCTGTTGAATTTCCTGTGGGCTCTGCCCAAAGGATCAGTTCTATCTGATCTAATTTAATGTTAATTTACAATTTACTCAAAAACACAGACATATTTTCTAGGGCGAGCACAACAGTGTGAAAACATTATTCTAAAATAAACCAAGACTAGACACCTCACACATTTCCGGCCCCAAGACTCACTTCTTTAGTTTCCTGTTGCGTGAGGACAACACATCATTTGTTGTGCTTGAATGTTCTTGAAATTAACTAATGTACTTTATTTTAAAACACCAGAATAAAATGATTTAAAAAAAGTCTTCATTTTACATGCCCTTGATCTCCTTGATCTCTTTTTTGTGTCAGCATTTATCATAAACTAGCGCTTTGATCGGTGGGGTTCCAGATGTGGTCATTTTTATGCTGTTGCGTATTCGTGCATGCTGTACTGCATTTGTCCAACAGTCACCGCCAAAGCGTTCTGGCCATAGCAATGTGATTGTAAGGCTATTGTATTCAAAAATGACTAATATCTCCCAAAGTATTGGTCCTATCAACTTGCTGTTTTTGCTAGTCTGTTCCTTGACCAAAAGTACATAAGTATGCCAAACTGCAGCAGTCAGCCTTTTCCGGATTTTGTGTGAATCCCAGGACACACACACACACACACACACACACACACACACACACACACACACACACA
>JAPQRQ010000015.1:23950569-23968111 GCA_037367365.1 Apogon talboti
TTTCCGGATTTTGTGTGAATCCCAGGACACACACACACACACACACACACACACACACACACACACACACACACACACACAGGCACGCACACAGGCCACTTGGCTTTTATAATATAGATAAACTTCAGAAAAATGAAGTAGTGCATGTAACCATGGTGCTGCTGTGTAACGTGTCAACAATAATCTCAGTTTTCAAAATGTTACGTCAGCCTTTCTTAAGATCTAAGGATCTTTATGCACTTTAAACTTAAGACATAGCAGGACTGTGTGCTACAGTAAAGAAAACCTGTTGGAGAATGTTAATCCAGACTCGGATCGGTACAGAACATGGTCACCAAGTAAAGATTAAAGAATAAGTGCATTCAGTCTATATGCAGATGCCAGAATCACAAAGGGCCTTTGTTGGGGCCCTGACAAAACCCCTGTTCTTCAGCGGTGCAGTTTGTACAGAAGGACATGGTAGTGCACACTAGAGCGCTCGGCCTTGAACAGCTGATTGAAAGGCAGGACAGATTCTCTCTTTTCTGTTTGACAATGTAAGGCAATGAGTTTTGTTAAACCACAACATTGCCAAGTCACAGGCTCTTCATCTAATTCTGGAAAGGCTCTGACAAACGCAACTAAGGCCAACAGAGAAGTTTGAGATACTGGATGGAGAAGATGGAGAAGAGCACGACTCCAAACATTCCAAGTCTCAATGAGGATGCACTGGCATGTCAGGTGCTGGAGATCATCGGCGGGATCACGCTTCGGGCCCTCCAGAACCTCGAGGGGCCCGAGGAGAGAGAAAGAGACGTGTGGTCGGTGGAGGAAGGGGACGATTCTGTGTTCTACAGCGACGAGGACGCAGCTCATCAGGACATAAGAGAGAACAAACCATGTGAGTTTAACGAGCACAGGAGGCTTGTGAACAGTGAGGGGGATGATACACTGGCCCCTCAGAGGGAAGACGATCGGAGAGCAGGTGACGAGATAGAGGACGATGCAGATACTGGGGTGGAGGAGGAGGAAATGACTAATCAGGACATTGTGAATGACCAAGAGGAGGAACACAAAGCACCTCAGATAGATATGACTGAGCATGCGGATCATTTAGAAACTGCAAATCCAGATGCAGAGATAGAGGAGACAGTGGAAACCTGTGAACTTAACAACACGCCTGTGGACATGGAGCCTGAACACAACAAACCTACAGAGAGAGGTAAGAAAAACAAACTACTGCACAGGTATAAGAATGAGATTATCTTCAAAATGCAAAATAGCCTCTTTTATATATTTATCACCAATAAATCTGATTTAAATACATATATCTTCAGTTTTCCTTGTGTCATTTAAAGCTTTGTATTCTTTTTCTTTCAGCGGAAGTGAAAGAATCATTAGAAGCACAAACTGCAAACCCTGAACGCTTTGATGTAACTAATGAGGAAAAGTTTAAAGAAGATGCAACAACCCCAAAACAGATGTCAAGCGCTATGCTCTACATATCAGATGACAAGCAGCTTGAGGTGGATTGGCAGCCAGAGCAGGGCTGCAGCTCCCACGTTCTCCGGGGGCTCAATCAGGACTCCGGTCCAGGCTGCTCCACCCTGCCTCCGTGCAAGAAACCCAGCCACCAGACATCCTTCAACCACCTCGACTCGTCCAAGTACAGCACCGTGTCCTACCGCAAGATCCGCAGAGGCAACACCCGCCAGAAGATAGAGGTGTTTGAGTACATGATAATGAATTTGTGAAAGGACTGTTTGTGCTTTTTTTTGTGTTAAATTATAACAGCTTCACAAACACAAGAAAAAAGAAGTAATATAGGAAATTGCTCAGACTTCACAAATCGTGTCAGACTCTTAAATTTCTGTTTATCTGTTCTCTATAAAGTGACTGACAGAAGATGCTTAACAGTTATCTCATATCCAGGTATGTTAGGTATGTTCTTCCACTTGCTGATTTCCAGATGGGAATACCTTGTTATGTAAACCAGGTACTTGAGATTAAATAAGTAAGAAGCTGAGGTCTTTATAATCTTACTAACTATTATAACCAAGATGCTGGTTGGTATTAGAGATCAGTCTTAACCTCTGGATTGGAGACAGTAAGTAGGATAAGTACTTAAAAGTGACTGGCTTAGCATTAATGCACAATAACCTTTTGTGGTTAAGTGAAAAATAATAAACATTCATGCCGAAAATCTTCTGCATTTTATTTCTATTTTCTTAAGAAAATGATTTGGCATCAATCTGTCAACAGTTCAGATATTCATTAAATAACAGCACAGACTTGAAACAATACTTCCCCCTAGTGACAAAAAGAAACTGATACAGAAAGACAGTTTTTACAAAATAAAACAACAACCAAAAAACAAACCTGAAACCCAAACCAATATAATGCAGCATTTAAAGAACAGAAGCAACCGTTTAATTTGACTGCTTCATCAAAATGAGAAACATGAAGTAGGCGCCATCTAGAAATCTAGATGTATCATAGTAAATAAGTAAAAGTCTCAAACAAGCAGGAAATTTCAATGTAACATGCAAATCAACTCATTTTTCAGTCCCAGCACACAATAAGCAAACAGTTTTCACTTCAAATGTATGAGGCACTATTCATCTTTGATCTTTGATAGTGAAATGATATGTTGTACGACTAAACCTGGAACCTGGAACCTGGTGTTGTTCCTTTCTTTGCCCTGGCCACTTCAGATTAAAAAAGGACATCATGTACATTGCACATCCCCGCCCTCGTCTCAGCCTTACAACGCTCACAGCTTTACTGACACCAAAGCATTTCCTGCATCTGAAGCCGGACCACAGCTCGAGTGGGCTCGCTGAAGGTCTCTGCTGCCTTAAATTTTTCACTTTCATCACTGAGTGTAGTAATGTGTGAACTGCCACTTCTGGAAGGCGTTGTTCTGTTTGCACGGGCTCAGGAGAAGAGTGTCACCTTTGGGTCCCGCCTCCAGACACACGTCGTGGGAAACGAGGTCTGCTATGAAGTGGTCCGCCTTCGCAAAGAAAGAAGAATTAATGCAGGGTTCCTACAGGTTTCTACAAGTTAAATTTAAGACTTTTTAAGGCCTTATTAAGACTACTTAGAACTTAATGCCTATTTCATGGCCATACTGGCGAAAATTTGTGACTCCTAGAATTTAGGAAAATGTCTTTATTTACTCCAACGCCTTGATTCCCACTGTTCCAAGTCATTTCTCACCGGGGGGCTGCAAAGTTAGCGATAACTGATAAATTGTTGGGTTGGAACAGGTGGAACTGGGTAGAGTAATGTTACTTTCTTTGCAGTTCGGACATTTCCCAGACACATTTAAACACAATACAGGCAACATGTTTATGGCAACGTAACTTAAGACCTACCATCAAATTTAATAGCTTTTAAAGACTTTTTAAAGGTATTAAATGCATATTTGTAAATTCAAGACTTTTCAAACTTTTTCAGACCCTGTGGGAACCCTGTAATAACAAAAGCATCAATCTGAAAGTAAAACTTGCTTCATGGTGGATTTCATGTTGTGTTTTAGAGGCTAAGAATTTTGGAATGTCAGAGTTAAGGAAAGAAACATGTGGTAAACAAAGCAAACGACACACCCAAAGTTGACCTACCAGAGCTGAGTTGGAAGATTTGTGGAACCAGCGCAGTTCAGGTTTGGCGTTGTCACATAATAGTAAAGCAACGCTGTTGTCTCTGCCCTGGGGAGCAATGCACGTGTGCTGGTGGCGAACGAGCTTCATCCAGGTATAATTAAAGTGCTGACTCTGAACAACAGAAAGACAGATGACTGACCAAACGTCTAATTATACTCCATGAAAACTAAAACATTTTGAAGGACATCTCAGTGGGGCTGCTTGGTATCCAACAAGGCCACATTTAGAAAACCCTGGTCTCGTCTTGGACTCCAGTCTTGTTTATCGTGGCGTGGAGTCCTGACTGTACTAAATCTGCTCATGGCCTTTTGTGTTGTGTCTGTCGTAAGGCCAAAAATGCATAACAAACTATGTGCATGTTTATCGAGTACCAGGTTTGATTTAGAGCTAAAATTATCAGCAGAATGAGAAGAAAGGAGAATTTGCCTTCACAGTTACTACTTCTATTCGACTGCAGATCAGACTCCTGTCTTTATCATCACTGTACATGTACGACATTGTATGTAACACTATTGGTACAAACAAAAATAAAATATATCATTAAAAAGAAACATTCTCCGAAAAAAAAAGTGCTTAGTGCTTCTAAAAGTGCTAAAAACAAATCTAAATATATAAAAAAAAACACACATACCCTCATCAGTGAATTGGCTGGCAGTTCAGTTATTGTACAATCCCAATGATATTACATTGTGGTTTATCGTTTTACAGAGTTTACTGTTTTTATTGCCATAAGATGAGAACAGATTTTTACTCTATTTGCCCATGGTTTTATAGTTCTGAACTGTCTCATCCCATCAGGTTGAAATAGGGGAAAAAAAACCTGTGATTGGCACCAATACCACCACAACACCAAGTACAATGCTGCCACCTTCCCTAATTTGTTTTGATCTTACTCATGCATCTATGATATACAATACTTTCCTTTATAGTTCTATAATGCTTTAATAGAGCTAAAGCCTACCTCCTGATTGAGGTCACATGTTTCAAAGAACAGAGATCCTGTCTTGAGACTGAGACATTTCCTTAAGCCATGATTGAAGACCTGTAAGAAAACAAAAAAACAAATAAATTAAGGTTTTCACAAGTTGACAACTGCGCTGCAAGTATCTTGTTACCAATTTATAAGCTGCAGAAGGAAATGACCCACGCTGTTTCTTATTTTCCCCTAATAAATCCTTCCGTAGCACACTCAAAAAGACTTTAATGTGTGTGATCCAGTTTAACAGCAGTTTTACAAGCTTGTATTTTTTTTTATGTTGGTATAAACCTAGTCTGTATGACAGCTGCCAGAAAGAACATCATGCAGAACATTCACATACCAGGCCTTCAGCTTTGACTAGGGGGGCATCAATGTCAGGATACACGTTCTCCAGGTACCACTTGAAGCTCTTGCATTTTAGCCGTTTCCTCAGCTCTATCTGCTCGGTGAGGTTGCCGATGTCAATTACATTTTTATCCAGCAGATGGTGGTAGCCGTGGCCGTAGAAAACCTCCTTGTACTCATCCAGCCAGACCTCAGCCACTCTGGCCAGGTTACGCTCCACCGTCTTCTGCCGGTCTTTAGGGAACTTGTAGGGATTCTGGCCTCTGAAAATGTGTCCCACTCGGGAACAGGGGATGATCTCGATTTCACCTCCACACATCCAGATCTGAATGCAGCAGCAAAGAAAATATTAGTATTCAAACATATTATAGCACAAATATCACTATGGAGATGATGTACCTTAAAGGAAATTTCCATATTCTCTCCGCCCCACACATCCAGGCCTGGGTCATAGGCGCCAAGTTCATAGAAATATTTTTTTTCTATAGAGAAGAGCCCCCCCGCCATAACAGGACATCTGCAGCAGACAAATGAATAAATACAAAAGACCAAACCAAGAAGCAGAAAACACATACAGACTAAAGAAGACATTTGTTTTCTGTCAATGCCAAAATGATTTTATGTAGGTACCTGATGGGATCTGTGATGGTCATGTTATTCTTCTTAATATATTCCTCGGATAAAGCGTTCCATCCAAACACCAGAGGCCATTTGAAAACACCTCTTTGGAAGTTATCAACCAACACGTAACTGGAAAGAAAGCCCCAGAGAGAAAAGAATCTCAGACATTAAAATGGGCAGAAATTTTGGTGAATGAAATGGTGAAAATGTACCAACAAAGAAAAAGCTTCAGTAGGTGGAAATAAGGAGGGGGAGGGGTGGCACACCAGGTGTTACAATAAACACCATAATTCTGTAGCTCTGACCTCCGTGTCCTAAACACAGACTGTGAAAGATGGACGCTGCATGTCTATTTCATGCCACTATGGAAAAGTGAGGCTAAAATATGACAGGTAGGGGATGGAGTTTCCACAATGACCGGTCTTTACAACTGTCAATCATGTTTTTTTTATGCCTCCACTGTCTGAAAAGTCACTCGCAGGATAGATCTCGTTGTAAAGTCTGAGCCCAGAGCCACGAGGAGGCCCACAAGTCTCCTTTTTTATTAAAATCTTTATGTACAATACATTGAGAAGATATGATTGAATTTTGGTCCAGTTATGACTAAAATCCTACCCACTGAAGCTTTAACTTGTCCTATGTATGGCCTCATATTGCTTAAATAAGGCAGTGTAGAGTCACCTCATGTCTTTATCACTAATGACTTCAATAACCGGACAGGGCACTTTCCTGCGATCCTGGTAGATTCTTTCTAATAGCGGCTCCAGCCAGCCCACGTTACACTCAATGTGGGAGTCGAGAAAAGTCAGAACTTCACCTGTGAAAACAGCAAACATCCTGGTACTGTTGAACAAATAGGCACATGTGCACACAACAGCGTAGCACCTACAAGGCTTATCAAAGACCTCTTTGACAGCCGGTGGTTCATGTATGTAAATAATCCGCAGATCCTGATGAACAGAAACAGGTATGCGTTGTAAATGTGTTACAGTCAGTGTTCTGAATAGCTCATTATTAGCGCAAACACACAACCGCATTTCAAGTATTTTGTTGAACTTGAGCACAATTCTAAAATATGAATATATAAGGGATCAAATAATAAAATAACTCACAACCATAGTGAGTATAAACAAGTCAAATACATGCATAGATTAGGGCTGTGCAATAAATTGGCATCACAATAATAAACAGGGTATTTTGGTGAATTTTTATATTCAAGAAAAATCTAAACACATATCATACAGAAGAAATGAATGCGACAACTGCAAAGATCCACTTGCAGGGAGACATTCTGTTTGGTTAGTAAATCTCAAAAGGCAGTTCAGCACACTGGTCGGTAAATGTCTGAACCAAGTAATTCCAAATTTCAAGTCCAGTCAGATGTTCTACTATCCTTACAGTATAATCCTTTTATTCAGTCCTCTTAGTTATCAGCAGTTATGGCCAAAACGTCTCCTGCAGACATTACTGAGATATTGGACTTGAGTGGATAGAAATCACACTGTAGACATAATGGGGACCGATCGACAGATGACCCTTCACTGTGGACACTGTGTAGTCTGCATTACATGTTGGTTTTGACTGTCTCAGTCTGTGTTTGACACATAATCAGGAACATGGACTCTGAATGAACTCTGAAATCTCTGTTGATTTGTATGTGAACACTGTTAGTGCTGATAGAGTTGAGGTCACATATGTATTCAGAAATCTATACTGAAATGGTTAAGAATGTTTCTTTCCTGTGCATGTTACAACAGTCTCTCTTTCCTCTTCCTTAGTCTTTTTATACTTCAATATGTTTATTACAAAATTTTTCATCATAGCCTACCTTTGGCAGCTGCCGCTCCAGCCAGTCTGGCTCTGATCAGGCCTTGACGCTCCTTCAGACGAATGATTCGCACTTTTGGAAACTGGGCCATGTAAACATCCAGCGGCTCCTTCAGATAGTCTGCCAGAGGAAAACTGAGTAGTAAAGCATGCATGGATCTGTAAACCCATGTGGTTGTATTACACGTCAGACAAGTTTTCAATATGCCCGTTGGACACACAAAACGGGCCAAAAACGTAATTGTTTGGTTCCTGTGACGTTTCTATCGTCAAAGACTACACTATAGGTCAGGGGTGTCAAACATACGGCCTGCGGACCAAAACAAGCCCGCCAAAGGGTCTGATCTGGCCCGTGGGATGAATTTGTGAAATGCAAAAATTACACTGAAGATATTAACAATCAAGGGTATACTTAGGGTATATACAGCCCGATTCAACCTCAGGTAGGTCAGATCAGTAAAATACTATTATAATAACCTATAAATAATGACAACTCCAAATTTTTCTCTTTCTTTTAATGTAAAAAATGTTTAGATTTACGATCTATGCTTTTACAAAAAATGTGAATAACCTGAACAAATATGAACAACATGAAATGTCTTAAGAGAAATGCAATTTTAACAATATTCTACCTGTTACTAAAGATTTTGTGTCTTTGTAGAGCCACTGTAATACGTAAGTTGTAATGCAATGTGTACATGATAAGCCGAGACATAATATTCTTAAAATTGTGATTATTTTTTAAAGAAATTTCAGGTTGTTCACATTATTCACATCTTTTAAAGGCTGCTTTGTAGATGTAATCATTGTCATAATGTCCATTATTTTTATCCCTGTTATTTTACTGGTCTGGCCCACTTGAGCTCACATTGAACTAAAATGAGTTTGACATCCCTGCTGTAGGTCATTCTGGACAGGCTACATCTCTTTTTTTTTTTTATAATACTGTGCACTGCAAACCAACAGGGAGATTCACTCTTGTAAGTCATTAACCATCATCCCATATAGATCCTTTCAAGGTTAGATGCTCTAACTGCGGGGCATTCATGGCTTCATTACCTTTGGTGCTGAAATCATCTACCAGAATGATTTCTTTGAGGAGGTGTGGTGGAGATCTGTTGAGAACACTGTGAACAGAGCGGAGGAGTGTGGACCACACTTCATCCACAAAGCAGAAAATCACACTGGTGGACGGCAAGTCATCGTGAACCAGGCTTTGTCGACACCTTAAAACACAGCCCAAAAAAATAAAATTAGAAAACTAAAATCACTGCCATTTCAGATTGTTATGCGTGGAGGAACACTCACGTTTCAGGCCTGGTGTCTGGGATGGCACGATCTACTGGGATCTTGTCACTCAGGTAGACATTAAAGTGCCCTTCGTTCCATCTCTTCTTCACCTCTGCATCCTCTTTGCTGCTGACAATTACCGCCAGACCAAACTGCCCCACAGCTTTGGCATCTCTGGGAGACTGAGTCATATCCAGAGAAAGCACTTTGTGGACACCTGTTTTTTTAGCAGCAGTTAAGTCTCCTTTGGAGTGCTCTTTGGCTTGGAGGCTGATTGTGGGTTTCAGGAGTTCCTTCTGTGCATCCAGATCACTTTTACCCCCAGTCTTGACCGGTTTGTCCTCTTTTTTAACCTTTACCTCATTCCCTTTTACATCCCTCCCAGGAGTGTTAGACGTAGTTTTAACAGAATGTGCCTCCACTTGTTCTCCAGTCTTGGAAAGCTGCTCCTTGACTTTCTCATTTGCATTAACATCCTTTTTGTTTGGATCATCTGGAACCACATCCTGTTTCTTCTCTGAGGTTGGCACTGGTGCTTTAGTTTCCCGCACACCAGGTGGCACTTTGGTTATATTATACCCCACTGGAGGTAATGTCACTTTTTTGGAGACATTCAGCACTTTACTATTTTTTGAGTCGAAATTTGATCCATTCAGATCCAAGTTCACTGGTTTTTTGGCTGGTGTATCTATATGTTCTTTAGATTTGGCATTGTAAGGGTCAGCTCCATCATTATCAGTGTCTCCTTGTTGCATCCTTCTTGGTTTGTCTCCCTGCTTCCTCCCTCCATGTCTGTATACTTGTGCCACCTTATTGCCCGAATCGAGAGCCCCTTTCTCGGCTGGAGTGACCTCCAGATCGACTTTTTGCACCGGGTGTTTAAAGCCCCCTTTCATCAGATCCGACACCTTGGGTTGCTGTTTGTAAATCTCCCTTTCTCTGATCACCCTCTCCTTTAGCAGCTGACTGTTCGCATCGTTTATAGAAATTCGCAGTGCAGCCATGTCAAACAGAAGCCAAATGACAGAAGCAATGAACACGAATGCGAGCACCCTCCCACTCCCCCTTAAGTATCTCCTAATCTTCATCATCATTTTCAGATTTTTCACGAGGAAATCCACGTTTACCCACCCCCGAGATGTCAAAGTATCATGGTGCGTGACCGACTTGAGACTTGTTGGCTAACTTTTCTTATCTTTGAGTATGATACCTGCCTGCGTGGCATGCTAGAAACATGACTTATAGCATTTGTGGTAGTCAGTCTTATGTCACAGCCGGGACTGACACCTATGAAACCCACGCAAACGGACAATGTAAAGTTATTTTTCCATACCGTATCGATCCGATCACTTCCTGTCGCCGCGGGGCGTTATGTTTGGCTCGTAAAACTAGCAAATTTATACTTTACTCCATAAAACTTTCCTCGCTTGATCTCCACGCCACACAACTTTGACTGACATTCGTTGTTGTATGGGGACTATTGCTACTCACTTCCACTCGGTCAGCTGTGATTGGACAGATTGTTAGACAAGTCCCGGCCTACACGGAACTACAGGTAAGCTAGCTAGAGATAGCAACAACCATACAGGAAGTGTAGGGTTTACGGCCAAAATAAAACGTTACAATTGGAGCTCGAACGTTTCATTAAACAAACACGAAGATATTTGGTTTAAGGTACCTCTGTAAACTACTATTTAAGGCTGAAAATTGAACACAAACTCACAACGAATGGTTATTGAAAACTTTAGCTAGCGAGTTAATTTTAGTTACTTTGGTGAAAACCGGAAGTTGTGTATTAGCTAATTCTCATTAGAGTTAACATTTACATGAGTAAAGAGCACACCTTTTAATAACCACAGGGTATCAGCATCAGACTGGAAGTTGGCAAACAAAAGCTTTGTTTTAATTGTTGACTGTATTCTTAATGCTAAGACGTCATCAGATCTGTCAGCATTGTGAAAGGCATTGGTGTGTATGAAAAAGACTTTACACACCCTGAAAGTAGCATAACTTGATTTTCCACATTTAAAGTGCGTGTCTGTGGTCACCAACAGGTTTTCCTCAGTCTAAATCATTTGTACAATAACTGAGATAGAACTGTTATCATATACTTATAAATATACAGAAACTTATATAATTTTCCATTAAAAATGAGTTGTGAGTAACATTAACTGATTATGCCCTACTAGTAGTATTGTTGGCCAAAAGCAATAAATGAACCGTGCATCATAGCAAATCTGAAATCAAATATCCTTACTGTTTTATTCCAGAAACATCAGTTTAACTTTAGGTAAGTATAGCTTAAGATGAACAGCAACAGATTGATACAAAACATATTTGTAAATTGCTCCACAAAGATTATTATTTTTTGTCGGTCAGTGTTACTTAAATTATCATAAATCATTTTGAAATGTCCTGATCAAAATTATAAAACTATAACACATTGAGTATTGTACCCTCTAGTTAAAAGCAGCAAATTCTGTCGTTGAAGAAGGTGCAGCATTAAAATTTCAGCACTATAGATAGATAGATAGGTCTGTTTATCATCATTTCCACACAAATATGTATTTTTTGAGGTTTTGTTTCTTTAAAAGTATCAAAAGACATGTCTGTCATTTTGAAATAAGAAAAACCTGGAAGTATTTTTGCAGTTTTTATGTTAATTTTTGCTTTATATACCCATCCAAAACAGAGATCATCATTAGATTGTATATTCTTAAGTATTTTACAACACAACATACACATGCATGTTCACATCTGCGAAACCTGCATTACTGCCTCCATTCGGCAGTGATTAGTGAAGGTGACGGCAGGTTTTCCTCTTCATCAGCAGGCCTCTCCTGGGAGTCCCATTGACTCCATCCAGCCTATTAACAGTCCCCAACATGAGGAGGGAGGGGAGTGGTACCTCCCATGGTGGCTGCCCTTAGCCACACTACACACGCTTTCATTAGTGTGTTAGCTAAATGATTGGCCTCAGGATAGCCCCGAAGCCCTGCAATGCATGTGTTAGCTTATATGTTCCATCCACTGGTCAATTTATTCATTTATTCACTGATTTCTGCATTCACAGTCATGAAGGCATCATTTGGTAAATTTAATTGTATTATCTCTAAACTGATGGACATTAGGTTAGGAAAAACACAGTAAGAGAGAGGGGAGTGTGAGAGTCAATAAACAATGTATTATTATTCAGAATCCAACCCATAGTGGCATTACCTGAGGTGATACAATAGGGTCACATATCTGTACTCCTC
This sequence comes from Apogon talboti, assembly GCA_037367365.1. Taxonomy (NCBI): domain Eukaryota; kingdom Metazoa; phylum Chordata; class Actinopteri; order Kurtiformes; family Apogonidae; genus Apogon; species Apogon talboti. Next base: position 23,962,536 of record JAPQRQ010000015.1, read on the forward strand.
TTACAATGTATACACAGAAGAGCTGACGCTGTTAGCTGATTAATCAGTTAAAGAATTAACAGAAAAGCAGCATTAATTTGATTGATTAATAATTTAAGTAATTTCAAAAACATTAGGGATATATATTTCTATATATCTATACATAGATATAGATATAAGTAATTTAATGACTTGATTTCTGTTAAACTCAAATGGGTATTTTACATATTCATGCTTTTTTATGTGATATTTTACACACAAAATGAATAGGAATATTTCTTTAACTAGAAATTTCACCACCCCAAGCCTTTCAACCTAAAAAGCCATCTTAACATAAACTGTTCTTCACTTTTAACTGTGCAATGTTATTATGTATAATGTTATTTTTTAATCATTTGTCTCACTCGCTTTCATTGCATGTATAGCCCGTTGACCTTAGAGTGAGTAACTGGGATGAGTGTTAGAAAATCAGTGGTTGCTAAAATGTCCATCTCTATTAGAAGAACTCCAGTAATTTACATGTACAGTAAGTGTGTAATGAATGAGCTCCCTCACAGCGTCGGTAATGCTCCAGTGCTCTTGAGTTTTGAGAGTTATGAGAATCACCCTGACAAGAAAGTTCAGCACTTAATACAGGCAGCATGAAAAAATAATAACTTTTTGTCATATCTGACACGTGTAACTTAAGCTGTCAGGATGTTTCCCATCAAAGGGATTACACAGAATTGAGGCAAATGGAAATGTTAAACTGGTGGTGGCATGTGTAAAAATGAGCTAAATGTACTTGTATGATATCTTTAGAACATGCTAATTAGACCCTGGAATTAAAATTACAACAGTTGGTCTGTGTAATTTACATAGAGGTCATGTTGTGCTAATATGGCACTCGTTGAAATAGACAGCCAGCAACAATATGGTTAAGTCTGACCCACTGACATTTTCAGCTCCAAATTATGCACATTGTGTGAATTAAATTAATTAGAGAATTCATTAAGAAATATGGCTTGCGGAAACGAGTATAATATTTAGTTATGTGATGTAATTTTCTTTCATTGTTAAAGCTAATTTGTTTCATAACACTTCCTGCGGTAGTTTCCCCACTGTACTAACTATGATGTATGTAATTTGTTAGCCATTTAATTAATTATGATTAGAATTAGTGAATGTACAGCTTGTTTTGACAGATGGTTCCCATCATGGAGACCTTTGCACAATTAACTTATAATCAATTACGGTCTATTTTTTTGTTTGTTACAACTTGAAGTTTATGTGTAAAATATCCATAGCATATGTATCAAATGATTGTTTTACTGAACATTAAATAAGCAATTATGTGTAATTTCCTTAATAATATAAACCAGATAAACCATGTTGATTAATTTCATGCTACCTGTCAGCTAGTGTTAGAACAGTTTAACCTGTTTTAATTGTACTGTTTAGCACCTTGTGTTCTCTCTTTGATATAGTCTCAGATCATAAACGGTCTTTCCAGTTTAATATCATAAAATATCAGTTGCAGCTTTCACTCTTTTCCTAACTATATATTGTATGATTACACTCACACTCATGTATTCAGCTGAGTTCGTCTTATGAAATATTCTTTTAGACATTTTGACATTTAGTCATTAGTGCAAGCTAGAGCCATATGTGGATCGTCAAATGAGAAAATCCACGAAGCTGTTGTGGTTCCATTTAGTTGTACTTGTATTAGTCCACAAGATGGAGCTTTAGCTCTGTTCATCTTGTGCCTCTGGACGGCTCTCGGTCCTCGTGGCTTCATGGAGGAATCTGCAGTAAGGACTTACAGTAAGTTGTATTACCTTTTAACTTAATTTTATTTAGAAGTAGAAAATAAAAAAAGTAAAATAGGTCCTGCTCATAAAGTCTTGATATTATTTCATTTTGATAGATACGAATTAGAATAATCAGTACAATGTTAAGTATGGGTGTATTTTTTTTCGACTATACATGTATAAAATATGAATATTTTGGTATTTCTAGTAATGTTGGTAAGGAAGACTTTAAACAGTTTTAACTCTGTAGAGCTATTTGTAATCTTTATATTTGTTATTTACTCCAGGCATTGAAGAAACAGCAGCCATACAGAAAAGGAAGTCAGAATACAGATAGAATATAATTTCCTTTACACTTCTGGTCAGATGTGATTTTGCTGCATTTACTGCATGTATACTTTGTAGGAAAAAAAAAATCACGTCAAAGTAATAATGCTGATTCACAGTGTAAAAACATGAGTATTGTTACAGTCTACCACAGATCAGGCTGTAATTAAATTCAGTACTGTATTGCAGGACTGGAATACTTTATCAAATAACGGCCCTGTTAAAGAGGTCCAGTGCCTTTATCCGTTTTTTTTCCAGGTGACATGAAGGTGATACTGATTTGGCTCCCACTGGACATGAGTTAATGTCTGACATAAAAAAATAACTACATAATTTGTCTCAATCCAGAGGGCTGACTTGGCATGGACAGCAGCAGTCCTAAATGTCACCCTATAATGAGTTCTGGCCAAAGGTACACAGTTAGGACAGTGCCCGCTGGCACCTGGGATGCCCACTGGCGAGCTTTATACCCCACAGCCATTTGGACAACCCCAGTTTTCTTTGTGAACACTGCCTTACATGATTTGCATCCAAACAAAAAGTTTCAGTATTGTGAAGTTTCCTTTTAGCCTTTTAGCAATGGAGTCACACAGAGCAGAACACAAGAGTGATTTAGTTTTATTGTGCTAAAATATAAAATATGACACAGTAAAATACAATAGAAAAGAGTAAATAAAAATGCACGGGTGTCACTAAAAGCCTCGAAGCCGCGTATAAAGTAGACCGTTTTTTAAATAAACTGCCCGTGACAGAAGTCTGAATCATTAAATGTGTGAAATTGTTGATGTAATTTGTACGAACTCGAGCAACACCTTGAATGATTCACTAAGTTGTCATCATTTCAAAATGAACACAGGAAGACTTTCAGTTTTGAGGAACTTGACTTCTTTTGTTAGACTGGTATGAGACCTATTGGCAACACGCTGGGTTTATTATCTTACAAAGGCACAGGAGATGAGGGAACATTGTATCTAAATTAACTTTTTCTATTTCCTGGTGAATGAAATCAATTCCATCCTTTTATGTTACTTTCATCTGCCTTTTGTCTTGTTGCGGAATCTTTTCTCCTTCTCTCTCATTCATCTGTTTTGCCCTTTCCTTGATCTGATAGCATTAAACATATAATTAAGTCATAAAGGAGGGGACTGATGAGTGTAGCAGATGGTAATTGCGTCCTACATTTGAATGAAATGATATGCATTGCTACAATTTACAGCCTTCGCCTCATATTTTATTCAGCAACCTTTTATCTCTTTTCCTGCAGAATTATTCTGCAATAAATTTAGACATCTTATCAATAGCTGGAGTGATAGTGGCAGAAACATGGAAAAAATGAGCCTCTGCCGTTTTATGCTGTTTAAAATAATTTTCCATAATAAAGGAGCTATCAGAGCTGCTCTATCACTGTAGAGGGGTGGATTTTCCTAAGGCTGCCCTTAGTTTGCGGACAAGCTGTCACTCTCCTGTTAGTCTGAAGAAATGCGAAAGGACACAGGGAGATGGTTTCAGCCAAGTTCACCTAAGGTTTCTGAACCCTAAATAGGACCATAAAAAGTAGTTGCTTCCTTCAGTAGACGGTGAATAGAGAATAAGGCGACACTGGTATTCTTCCCTCAAACAAGTCTGAGCATTTAAAAGACAAATTCTATCAGATTACAATCAATTTGGATCTAAATAAAAAGTTCAGCTTACATACTGTATTCCACTATTTCTCCACCTCATTTATGTCATGGAACATAAATGAACGCCTTTTAGATTAGAAATGCCTTTCATTAAAAACAAAAACAATTCAACAACACAACAAACTACAGCCTCAGATGCTGAATCAACAACGGTTTCAATAAAAACTGAACATCATGAGCCCCATTTATTCAATTAGGCTGCATTGGTTTCAACAAGATATTTTACAAGAGTGTGATTAACAGTAAATTGGGTTGAAAAAGACCAAGTTGATCTTTCTCCTTCTACTGAGAATGCCAATACACAGCAAAACTGCAAGGAAACAACAAAGTAAGCAGTTCAGTGTCATCCAGCTTCAGAGGGATGACTTTTTTTTTTTGTGAGGATAATTTGCTCTTACTTGCTCATGAAAACTTTACTCCTGTATTAGCGATGAGCAGAACAGTTGAATGGAGTTGTGCCAGAAGGAGCTTTTTGTCCCATTGACATGCTTTCCTCTCACAAGTCCCTGGTGAAGAGCTGGACTCCACTGATATTTGAGGACTGGTAGCTGGGGCGATATAGGTTTAATTCTCATGTTCCTCCCGACCTGCCAAGTACAGACGTCGCTTGCCAGCTGGAAGGCTTTCATGTCTTGGGGAGCGAGGGTGGAGGGGTATTAGCTGGGGCAGAAGAGATGGGGGCAAGTATACAGTACGTACACAAGTGTCTGTAGACCTTGAAGGTACTGGAGAAGTACTTTCCACATCTAGGCACCTTAGGCACTTAGCGTTTAGTCATGATGCAGGTCCATTACCTTTAAGTATAAGTGCTTATGTTTGGTCGCCTGTTTTTACAACCCTTCTGGCTTGAAAGGAATCTACCCGGGGTGACCCAACTCTATTTATTGATGCCTCCTGAGTTTCCACTTGCTGGTAATAGACTGGAAAACACAGATAATGTGTTTGATCGATCAACGTGAACAAATTTCATTTGTTGGGATCAATAACAGTTTACAGTTGACAGAGTCCAAAGAACTACATTCATTTGAGCTTTTTGATTGAAGCTGTCTTGGCAAGCCAGCAATGTGAGGCACCCCAGACCAGGCCTATGTGGCAAGCATGGACTCTTCTGTTCTATTATTGCCAGCAATCTGTATTTAAAACTAATATCAGTGTGTGCTGCATGGCTTGAGGCAAAAGGCACCAAACCAATCTGATATACAGCATGTGTTTCTTTTCGGTTCCTTGTGATGTGAATTAGAATGTGAAAAATAACAATTCCCCTACATTTTTCACTGGTATCCATTTTTTCATTTGAGGGTGTAATGATTAGATTTTTTCCAGCAGCATGATTTGTATTATGTTTTCACTGTGTTCAAAACATAATAGAAAAGTGATGTGGAACCAAAGGGAAAAAGAGGAAATTAACTGACGTGCAGTAGAGAGACGTTTCCATGGCTCAACCTTTTGCAGTTTTCTTTATGTTTCTGCTTTTCATGATCATGCTCTGTGGAACGCCCTGCAGACATGAGAGCCCTTGCTCTGTGTCACACAGTTCCAGGACAGGCCGCTACCTTCTGCACACACAGACAAAACAGTATGAGATGGGAAGTCCACATGGATAAACATTTACTATTGTAGGTGTTGCTTCAGGCAAGTGCTATTCAGGGGGAATTTACTGTGTATACACGGGTGTTACGGCAATAACCTTCTTATAGAGGTGTCTTTACAAAGAGTTTTACTCCAGTGTAGTAAACATGCTCATATTGGGCTCAGTATAAAAGATCAGTATGTTTGAGTTATTTGTAAAATTTTA
>JAPQRQ010000015.1:24001540-24018023 GCA_037367365.1 Apogon talboti
TATATGTGTATTTGTTGCTAACGCTGCCCTTGAGATACATTTCATTTTGACACAAGTACTGTGCCATAATTAGGTGTTTCTCAGTCCTTCTCTTCAGTATTTCCAGTCCTACATGATAGTTAATTTCATTCAGTCGGTGTTCTAGGTCTAAATCAGTCACTGATTACATGACAAAAATGAAAACCAGCAGGGCTCTGCATCCAAAAAGACCAGGAATAAGAGCATTTAAAGCTCATCGCGCAGTAGAAAGCAAAATGCAAATGAGTTCATTTAAAAGTAACTAAGTTTGTGTGTTTTCAAAACTTGTCCGTAGCTGAAGGCGTATGAGCGACGCTGGAGGCTGTTCCGTTTGGCGGCAAACACACACACGCGAGAGCCTGTTCTGAAATGTAAGCACTTGTGTGTAAGAGATGATAATGATAGGATAATAGGAATCTATTAGTCCTTCAGTTTTTGCACGCCTAATAATTAGATTAATTGAATGACACTCATTTAGAGAAAATGAGGGACCCAGTGGTGTTAATTCAACCTGTGTTTCCAGATGCTCATTTCTAAACAGCTAAGTGAACTACCTAATCATAGCACCATCTGGGAATTCCCCTCCAAGGCAGCAATAGGAGATGGCGCCATAATATGTTTTAAAGACATCGACTGATGGTTGCCCGCACTAAACATATTGAAGCTGCTGTTTAGTCTCTTCAGCTACAAACAGAGGGTAAAGTGTCTGCCTGGATTATTAACTCCCCGTTCATTTAGGACACCTAATGCTAATTTCTGTCTTTTATATGAAGGTAAATAAGGTCATTATGGTTGTGTTAATGATTAGCATATCTCACAGGTGTAATTCTCTAGGAGTATTGCTCTGAGACTCCTTCCTTCAGTAAAAATCACTCAGTGCCATGCCAACAAAGATGGGAGACTGACTAATTTATCCCCAAATTTGCACCATGTACAAAAAATCATGCAAATGAACTGGGTTCTCAATTGGAAGACACAGCATTTGGGTGACATTAATCAAAGAAAAATATGCAGACAAAGGTGACAGTAATCCCAATACTCATGCATAAGTAGCACAGCTGTGATTTCACACACTGTATAGTTGTACAGTACATGCATGGACTGCAGCTAAATTGGAAATCCTATACATTATAAAACCCACCTTCTCTCATTATTTTTATTTTAGCTCACAGTGATCAAATAGATATGGACTTTTTTCACACTTAGGTGCTCATGCCTCCCAATTACAGAAACACAATTACAAGTATCTGTTGGTTTTTCCATTATCACTTAAAGTTGGCAAGAAGCAAAAAAATAAAAAATAAAAAATCAGCTTGTCAAGAAAGAAAATTTTGTTATTTGAAAAAGAGCATATAATTATATATGTAGTTGAGATAAGATATGAAACAACTGAGATGACTTCATATGAATTGATGGTTAAGCGCAGGAGACATCTGTCAAGATAAATTGTGTGGTTTCATGTATGTTTATCAGTCTGGGTAATGATGATTGATATAGACATGTGATAATTGTAATTATCTCCCACTGCCTCTTGCTCTATACACATGTGCATCTTCATTAGCTCAGCCAGCCTATAGATATAGTACAGCCATATACAATTCCTTGGAGTGTGAAATTTCCTAACAGTTGTCTATTCATGCGCTTGCTGTATGATTGTGTGTGAGAGCAGTGCGGTGCCACAGCCCGAGCTCACCTAAGCTCTCCACTGAGTTGTAGTGCAACGCAGCCTAATCCCCCAACAGAGCCGTCAAGCCAGCCTGCAAACAGAGCTCACTGCTGGCTCTCTCTGCGTGGAGGGAGCAAACCAACATCATAACAAAGGGTGTTTATGGAAAAATAGATGCTGGCGCAGCCGACCAGAAAGGGCTTAGCAGTGATCAGACCCCCGCTCCCACCTTTATCCTTCACCGTTCACATTGAAATGCAAATATCAAGGCAGGGTTTCCACCCGCGTGCCACTCACAAATTGAAAAGCAGTTTTTATCTATGCAAATGCAAGCATGGTAATTGAAGTTAATCAATCAATGCTAGCTTTCACTAAAACCTTGAACATGATTGAATAAAGTAATTATCATTCAGGAGAAAATGATGAAGTTGTAGACAGCATGAACCTTATTAAAGGAGGATTTTGAGTCACAATGGCTTAATTTAGCCAGCAGCCCCCTCTGTGTCTCTGTCTTCTGCCTTTTCTCCTCTCAGTCTCTGTCTCTGCATCCCTCTCTCACTTCTATGTGCTTTTTCTTGGCTGCTTCTTGTGTGAAATAGAATAGCTCACTGCTGAGAATATTTGAAGGTGGTGTGAAATATAGCCAAATCAGAACACTTGTGGTACATGGCATCAGGATAACTCTACTTGAAAAGTATTTTATGGCAGCTACTGTCATGTGACTAAAGACTCGTGTCATGTGCTTTGATTGAAATAATGATCACACACCTTAATACGTACAATACCGGGCACTTATTGGGATTACTTTAATGTAATTTTGCTAATTTATGTTGCATACAGAGTTTTCAGAATTAAGTTTATTACATGATTAATAATCTCCTAATCATTTGCAGCAGTTAATTACTACACTGTTGTCCATGAAGTTGGAATAATTTTGTTTTCAGACACATTTCTCTTTTTATTCAGTATATCAGTAATCACCTTTGACCAGGTGTAAAGATACTGAGTTCCAGTCACACTTTATCTATCAAGAATAAATCACATTGTCAGTCATTTTGTGAGAAGAGGTAAAAATATTATATTCCAACTTTATAGTCAACAGTGTATATATTTAGGCATTTCTATATGTGAGTAACTCGCTATAGTTCATGGTGGGACAGGTTTTTTTGTGACCTGGTTGTGCTAAGAGGAAAAAGTAAGACTGATGTATACCTCCCATGTCGGTGTTTAATAAAGAAGACTCCCTGTTGTCACCTACAGCCCAAAGAGTCTGCAGAACAGTACAGAAATCAGGGTTAGACTATATTTACCATAGCAGGTGTGTCGCTAAAGTAACTCACTGTAGAATCGGGCATTGAAATGCTTGTCTTGAAGGAAAGGACTGTGCCCTGAGAGCTTATCCCCACTGACCAAACCCAAACCCTTTCTGATTCATACTTGATGTATCTTTCCTTTGAGCTTGAAATGACACTTGTACATAATTGTTGGGGTTGTGGACGGGGGGAAAAAAAGAGACATCAGTGTCAACCATTTTCAAATGGAGGCTTCCCCCCCCCTCAGCTTCCACCTGTCAGCCCAGACGGTGGTAATTGAGACTTCCAGTGTGCCGGGGCTACCTTACTGTGGCTCTCCTGGCTGCTCTCCTCATGGCAGGGCTAGTTAAAGGCCTCTTCGGTTTGTCACAGAGTTTAATATGCACCCTACATAATTATGCAGGATTCACAGTGCTATCAAACTGCAATTCAAATTAGTTCAGGATTAAAGGCACAGAACAGTACTGGTTCCTTAATTGCATTGTACTGTGCTGATCACATTCAAATACCCATTACTCATTCCCTCTGCGGAGCAATAAGTCAGAGGGATTAATACTGAGGCAGGTGACAGGGCCAAGCCATTAAAAGGCAGTTATGCAGAAAGCATGGCTGGTTTTATTCACGTTAATGAAATCAGCGAAATGAAACTGTAATAGATTTATCAAAGCTCAGATGGATTTGCAGTAAATCAGTTTGATTCAGGCAATCAAACTGGACAATGGAGATAGTTTTCAGCTACAGCAGTGGATATCACGCAGCAGCATGTGAGAAGTGCTGATATTCTTCTTGTGAGGATTTGGTGAACACCCGGTGCCTAGGCCCTATTCCCAGAGCTGGGCCTGCTCATTTTTGTCAGCTAAATGGTGCCAGTGACTGATAAAACATACTGCCTTCCAGTTAAACACCATATTCTTCTACCCCCTTCTCTCATCCCACACTCGGTCTCTCTCTCTCTCTCCCTCTCTTGCTCTCCTCTTGAATTTATGGACCGCGTGTTGCTGATTCTGGCTTGTTATACAGTGCACAAGCCCATGAATTAGAACCTAAATTCACTTACATCAAATGGATTAGTGTTGAAATCCATCCGTCTGAGCTCGTCTCATGGCACGGCGTTTCATCTGGCTGTCCAACACAGGGTGCTAGCTGGACAAAACACAGAAATAAAGAAGAAGAGGGAAAAAAAAAACCCACTTAGAAATGTGAAGGGATTTGTAAAAACCAAACACAGTTTAGCGTGTAATGTTATCGCCAAAATAAATCTTTTTTTTTTTTTTTGGTTAAATCAGAAAGCAGCACCAACAGACAAACATTTTGCATTTAATGTATAAACCTCTACAGTGAGAGAATTACACCAGCTACGCCTTTGTGCTTCCTCGCACTTTTTCAAAGTAAAAATGGTTAAATGACCTGAGCTCAAACGACATTATTTTTAAATGTGTTCTTAATGAGTCGTCCACTGTACAGTATAAATTCCAATTACATCCAATTAACCCCAATCAGAAGCACCTCATCTCTAGCCTCTTTTTTTATTTAATGGTTCGCTGCAGCTTCAACCATTGATTAGGCTGAATGAGCAGCACTACTAAATGACCACCTTGAAGGAGACGGGAGCTGTTAGCCTTAATAGCGACAGTGTGGCCATTACACCTCTGTGTGCACAGTTCCCTTTATATAACAGGCTAGATCAACTTTTATATTGGGGTCTGATGGGCCTCTATCAAGGTTGATTTTGACTTTAGCCCATTTGCTTCGCGGAAAAATGTTAAGTAGAAACCTCCCATCCATGAACACTGGCCCATTATTTTCTAATTACAATACATTTAGATCCTCCAGTAGGCATGCATGATTATACACAATGCCATTTGAATGTGTACACAGTGGAGGTGTTTTTAGAGCAATTTCGATGAGCAAAACTGTGAAAGGCTTTGCGTTTTCCTTAAAATGTAGAATAGTAAAAAAAATAAATAAAAATTATCAATAATGTGGAATATGTTTAAAACTGATCAGTATTATTCACAGCAAAGCCTGTTTGAGGTTGCAAGCGATCACAACAGCTTTTTTTTTTCGTTTTCAGTGCTTTGGTTAGAATCAAGACAAGACTCTGCTCAACTGCAAGAGAGAGACAATGAAGATTAGAAATAAAAGCATAAATCCATTCAATATGAAGTATCCTCGAGTGTTAGAAACTGGCAGCAGACGCTCGGATAAGCCCTCCCACACACTCGGTCTTGAGAATTTCACTGTTTGTGTCCTTTTGAGGAGTTTGCATTGCATAATACCCACATGGCTAGCCACAACAATCTGTAGATTAAGCTCTACAAAAATGTGCATTAGAACTCCCTGGCTTTACAGCAAACGGTTTCATAAGTGCATTCAAAATACAATTCCCTCATAATTTGAGCTTTGTAAAAAACAAAAACAGCACTGGTTTCTTAATGAAAGCATCCCATAGTCGACATTAGAAGTAGATTAACCAGAAGAGAACGGGAGATGCACAATAAGTCTTTGAAACAGCCTTCATTTACAATGGTCACAAACATATGAAACCTTCACTTTGACAGTGTGCATAAGAAAATAATTGCTTTATTTATAGATGGTGTGAAATTAAGCACACTTAAAAGCCTCGGACAGTATGGTTTAATCAACTCCCTTGATTCATGCACACAATTCACACTGCAACTGAAAGCAGGGCACATTAAATACAGTCCCTTATTACTCTATAAATGCAAGTGGCCAAGCAGACAAAACCCAAGTAATAAATTAATAGTAATAAAAACACCAACTGCAGGGACAGATACAGAAATTAAAAGCCAGCATCAAATACAACACACTGTTCAGCTTAATAAAAAGCAAGACAATAACATTTCTAGGAACCAATCGCATGCATCTAATATAGGTTATTTAAACACATTTAATATTGATTTGTATTTCATTTGGCATCGACTAAATTAATATAATAAATATTTAGCATTTAGGGTTCATTTGGAAAGGATAATGTACTGATTTTGAAGTCATACTGCATTAAGAAGCCAGCTCACAACAAAATCACAACAAAAATACACCATCGACCAAACAAATAACCACATTTCCTGCTGGTTTCTGTTGGTATTTACTTAATGTGGTAATACAAGTATTCATTGGGATTATTTCTTTGGCAGAAAGAGTTAGTGTATTGTCAAGATATCAGTCCAGGAGATGTTCAGAACTGAAGCAATAATGGTATGAACTGTTCAACGGATGTTTTCATGACACAAATATTCACATTTGTGTGCACATTTTTCAGTATGTTACAGGAGCATGTACAGCTCCTGAAATGTAAGTTTTGGGGAAAGTACTGTGAAAGCATATAAATGCTCCACACCAGAATAAAATGAACTCAGAGCTATGTGTTATCAAGGTGAACAAATATTTTTAGATGATTAAAAACATTATTTCATGGTATTTTCTATCATTTATATTGTGTCATAAATCACATTGGTGTATTTTGTCATTTGGATGCTTTTTTGTGGTTTTTTTTTATCCACACAAGGATGCTAGCAAGAAATTTGACTGAACACAATAGAAACAAACACGGAACAAAGTAATTGAACAGGAATTTTTGTGTCGAAGTTCATCATAGTTATTTTAAAGCAATTCTTGATTGAATTACTGCATCATGATATATATTGATATAACATTACCTATTCACAGATTGGAACAGTTTGACTATATAGTCCACCCATAGTTCAGAAAAAATACCATATTAGGAAAATTTATGTTTTGGTTAAATAAAGCTGCTTAGAAGAAACAGTTCAAACAGTGCTGTAAAAAAATACATGTGATACAAACAAAAATATAAAGCAAAAAGTCCAATGGTAGACAAATATTACATTCAGTTAAGTTTATTACAGTATATCAAGTACAGTACTTGTCAGTGTTTAATATCTGCCTTGAACAGACTTAGTAACTACCCCAATCTTCAGGTCACACTATTTAGGCGGGTCAAAGGTCAAGTGAGTGATAGTGGTAGCCTGATGTTCAAGGTCAAATAAAAGGGGGGTGGAGTTAGAAGAGATTCGGTTATGGCTTAGAAGCAATAATAATAATAAAAAAAAACAACAACATCCTTTTATTGCCTAAGTTGTTCAGACTTCAACTGCAGCAAAAAGTACTTTTACTGAAGACTATGCAAATGTGAATGTAGCTGAATTACAAGCAAACTAGTAATAAATGTAGTTACTTGTTTAACTACTTCCCAATACTGCTGAAATGTTCTTTTGATGAGTTTAGTCTAAAAATTTGACCAAATAATTACATAAAAACTTCAAGTATTATCAAATGTATCCCAGTGGGTACAGGAATATATAATAAATGTCATTGCAATCCATCTAATAATTGACAATTTATTTTTGTACACAACCTGGAGCAGACCTACAATATGGTTTTAGCCTCATCCACAAATGTAAATTAGCAAAAACGAGCAGTGAAATGTGCAGTTCTCAGACCTCTTTAGGCACTTTTACAGAATGTTAAAGCTCCACTTTCATGGTTCGCTCTTCCAATTATACAGCATCAGTACCGTGCTTTGTAACACTGAAGGACATTCAGTACGTATACAAGGTTCATCATTTAAAACCAGAAGTTAAAAATCAAAAACTCTCCTAATTAGTTCAATTTCCCCCACACTGTGTCATCAAAATGTCAGAAACCTCCACACTTTAAGCACATCCCACTAAGGCTTTAGACATCTCATACTAGTAGAATCCACTTAATAAAATGACAGCCTATTGCTGATGAAGCACTGTACAGGGAAAGTATAACACAGGGCGCCTTCACTGAATATTTCACCTCTGTAAGGGAGATGAGATGTTTTATGGTCTTGTGTGAAAATGTGGTGACAATACAGTATATTTTTTCGGGGCAGTGTCCGTCTCAGGTTTTAGACTGGCTTTGGGATTTCCGTGACCTCCTGCTTCAGCAGCAAGGGCCTTATCTCCAGAGGGTCAATTACCATTCGCTTTTGCTTGATCTTGTTTGTTTAACTTGACACAGTGAAGAAAGGCTCGACATTGACCAGAATCCGCTGCATTAATGTGTTTCATGTTCTGCATTCATCATTGTCACAGAGCTGGAGAAGACTGCCGGTGTCACAGGTGGCCGGGGAAGACGGTGTGGTGTGGGTTTTTTTTTTTTTTTTTTTTTTAGAGTTGTGTGGCAGCGTGGAAGGGAGGTAAGAAGATAACATGCTTAATTTCTTTAGCATAATAGAAAGGTTTAGTGTAAGCTCCACTAATCTGATTTGTTTGCTTCATTCCGGATTTCATACATTATGTTCTAATCTATCTGAATGCTGATTCTGATTAAGAGAAACCATTTATCTGTCAGCATTTTCTAAAATACCTAATTACTATGTATCTCTGCATATTTGTTGTCTTCTTAACAACTGAAAAATAGCTTGGAATTGCAAAATCAAATACATTAAACAAAGCTGTAGTCCATAATCACACCACTCCATACATCTTATGGCTGTAAATAAAAAGCCTGGGATTTTGAGTTATCTTCTTAGTTAGTTGATTATAAGTACAAGTGTTTTTCAGACAGTTCAGAGCTCCAACTTCCCAGTTCAATGTCTGGCTTGTGTGATGATATGTGAAAACCTGTAAATGTAATTCTCAAGTGATCCTTAATATAGGATCTACTATTACAGCGCGTGGACAGCTAATTCAGAGTGTAGTTCGCAATATGTCTCAAACTTTCTTCCTTTTCTTTGTGTGCACTTTTTCATCATCTCCTCTTGGTTATTTCTAATGTGTCTTTACAGCAGCAGAGATGGTAATGAAATGAATCCACCACACAATTCTTTATTTTCTTGCATTTCAATGTATTTGAATGTATTTTTGTTCGTTTAATCTGCCAGAGATAACCAGAGTTGTTAAAATTTATCTGTCATGTAAAAGTCACCGTTTCATTTTATGCAGAATTATGTCCTGATTTACAGCCTCTAATTGACAGGTCATGATTTTACTCCAAGGAAAGCTTATACCGTGGTGTTTTATGGACGTATAGGCACTTGGGAGTTGAGCCTCACATCCATGACAGATGACAAGATAACTTAAGCATTCCTTTTCACACAAAGTAGATTCATCGCCATGGTTTTATACATGACTAGTCTGTTTACAGTATGTGTTTGGCTTTTAAATTTACCTGTAATATCTGTGAGGTGATTAAAAATAATTATATTCTGACTAAAGACACAAGATCTCAATCTCCTAATGTAACATCATCATATTAACATCAAGGAACCATTGGATTTATGTGACCACTAGAGGGAGTAGTGAGTCATTCTTCTGGTCTCTCATTGTCACCCAAAACTAACGCCATGGGGCCTTTGACCAAAGTCTCAGAGATAAGTTGGTCTATGGTTCAGACTAAACTGTGACTTTGGATGATTCCAAACAGATCTTTAGTGCAGCTACTGATGACATGAACCTCACACAAAGCTGAGGTGATTTAGGTTGTATCTTATTAGTAAGAGGGCGGGAGTATATAAGTTAAACTTCATCCCGCTCCTTTTCGAATATGTTGTCTTTTCTTTTTATATAAAATTTTCTTGTTGTTTCGGTTTTAATGTTATATTTGAAATAAAATAAACAATCAATCAGTCGTGGCTGTTTTCTGTCCAAAAACAGAGCTACTCTAACAGAGCTGTAATGTAAACTATCAGCATGAGAAGATAAGAGACACAGTGTTATTTTGACCAACTGTGAAAATAATGTTTTTTTTAAATTGTTTTTTAGTTTGAAGAAGAAAATTTAATGATACCATAATACAGAAAAAAAATTGCTTTGTACTTTATTCAGTGAGTGATATAGTGTTTAGATGCATTACGTTGATTCATTGGTGGTTTTAGTAGTTCTAAGTGTGTTCTGGTACGGACTTCTCCCTGCTATTGATATATTGCATTAAAAATACTACATATTAGCCCTTTAACATCACTTATCTATAAACTAAGAAATTGCAACACCACGTGATAAAATCTAACAGTAACAAAATGATCATTTTATGAGACAAGTGTGAGGTGTTTTAACCCATTTGGTAGCCAAACCATGGACCAAACAAATGTTCACTTCAATCAGTTTTTTTCTTTGTATTGTTAAAACCAAAGGGAAAAAAAACCCCTCATCAAATATGATACTAATCTCTCCCATCACAGCTAAGACATGCACTCTGCTGATCCACAGGTCTAATTGTAAACCTTAGGATAATGTTGGGCATGTAAGGGTATCATACCAAAATTATATGATTGGCTTATATGTGGCTTATATACGTGATCAAAGCATAAACTACTTAGCCGAAGGTTAGTGAAACAAACCAGATTGGAATATTTTGCTTTTATTCTCAGTATCTTTGTTGAACCGTGCTCCGCTGTAAAATCCCTTGACGCTCATTTGTCACAAACTCTGCTTACCATGAACATTGTTTTTCTCTTAACTATTTTAAACCGACTACCTTAAACCTTCAGGCTTTAATATTACTAATATATTTGTGCCTGAGTATCTCAAATATAACCTATAATCAAACTCCAGAGACAATGAAGCTAGAAGTGAAAATGAAAAGCAGCTTGGTTGTATTACTGCCTCGAGCGCGCTTCAACAAGTCCAAAAATCTTTCAAAGCAGGTCAAATGCAGAATAATATAGGCATTTCATATCTGAAATGATGAAAAATTCTTATGAATATGTCTCTTCAGTGTTTGCTGTTGCTGAAATGTGTTTAATTTAGAAATTGTGTTGACACAAACTCCCACACAAGAAGCTACAGTGAACCCACAGCTCAATTAGTAGTGCAGCAGGGCTCACTTAGAGAGACCTGTCACCAGCTGAATGTGTGTTTACAGGTAATCCATACACTTCCTATCAAACTGAGAGGAACTGGCTTGAACTAATGACAGGGCCAAAATATAGTCCTATTTTTTATACCCCTGTGGCTTGGGAGCAGCACTGATTTAACGCTGCCACTGAAACGCACTTTTATTGCACAATATTGCACAGTATTACAGGGGAAGTTTACTTTTTATGATGTACAGTCCAAATTCCATGAAGAATTTTGCCATCATTACTGATTTTAGTTCAGTTTATTGCTAAGCACTGCCTTGTTATTCTTTAGAGTTTGAAGAAATACTATCGTATATGTTCTTATAGCTGTCTGAATCCATATTCTAATGTGTAATGGAAAATATCCATTATGCTCCCAAACATGTGCAGTAAAATTACAGCACCAGCAGTCAACAGTAAGAACGAATTCTTCATGATGTTAAAAATCACAGGAGGAAAAAAAAAAAAAAAAAAACGACGCGAATGAGCTGTTCTAGTCAACATCTAGAGTTTTGTAGCTGCATATCAGGCAGAGTTTGAGTGTCATGGTTACCGAGCTAAAAGAAGATCATCACCAGTGGACTTCTATTAAAGGGGTGAATTATAAAACCTCTTCAGTTCTCATAAAGGCATACCAGAGAAACAACGCCCACCAGTAATAATCACACAAGGGTATGTTGTACCTGTTCAGAGCATGTTTTTAGTGGTACCTCGTTTCAGCTGCCGTCTCGTACAGGGTTCTCATGGGAGGTCGAAATATTGATATCAGACAGATTTATTGGTATTTGTAAGTGAAAACTGTCTTGTGCTTTGAGAGCTATATGAACTGAGCGGAGTCAGTAAGAGAGAAGTTTTATTCAAATCCATCGTTAAAAAAAATCAGATTGAAATTCGGTGCGATTTTGTGTGCAGCTGTTACGTCAAGGTCTCCGTTTTCACAGAGGTGCCGTTAGGAATGCAATGACAACAATCAGATCCACGTCTGGGCTGGACCTCAGATGACTTATTACGGAGAGAATGACAGGAAGGGCAAGGTTTTAACTTAGCTCAGCAGAATCAAACTGCATCAAAAGTACTGCTAGGTAGAGCACTAATAATAGACCAATACAAACACAACTCCCGACAGGAATAGAAAGATCAAAACAATGCCTATTTAGTGCTCACGCAGGCTGTGTGAATGGCTTTTGTGTGGTGCTTATTATTGCAATCTCAGTGTAGCAACGGTACAGAGCAAATCTCAGTAATTAACCTATGGTAATGACAAAAGCCAATTTATGGCTCTTAAAGATCAAATGTATCTGGGTTAATGTGAGGTCAATCTAATGCATGTGCGGGAATACCAGAGCTGGAATTGAAGAAGCTGCTTGGGGAGAGGTGTTCTAGGATTATTACCAGTGTGAATAGTGCTGTCAAATACATCCATTCTAAATAGACAGTAATGCGCAGGCCGGTGTTAGGCTTAATTTGACACAGCATTAGCACACACTGGGAATGCAATTGTACACTAAGTCACTGGCATTTATAAAAGAATTATGAGCCCAACAAAAGGAAGACAAAAAAGTTTCTGAGCTTTTTCACTCAGCCATTGTTTATTATTGAATGTCAGTGTCAAATATGTACCCTGAGTCTTCTCTTCACATTATTTCCTGTTGCCTGTTGCCACGAGCGCCACAGATCACAGCCTCTTCTGCAGCTGTGATGCTCAGGAAGCCCAGGAGTGTTTGTGGCAGTGGTTGCACATACAATACATACTCCTCTTACAGAATAAGCACTTGTTTCTGCTTCTGGAACCTGTAGCTCAAAGCAGCTAATGCTAGTTTGACACTCAACATGCTGCTGAGCTTTCCACAAGAGCAAGGATCCCAGAAAGTTCTCATGTGGCATTGATCTAGATTATTTTTTCACTGGCTTCCTGTTAACTTCGGAATCCGTTTCAAGATCCATGTGGTCAGTTTTAGAGTTTAGACATTGATTTTTGCTATAATTTTCTTTTCTAATGTCTTTGTTTTTTTTAATATCTGCTCTTGTTAGGTACTACAGATAAAGATGCCTACATGTATTGGCTATATGAGCCCTCCTGACCACTTCACAGAACCCAGGCTCTGAACATGGGGGCCAGATGTTGGGCCACCTGGACCCAGTGACAGAAAAAATACAGGCATTAGTTATTCAGCCAGACTCCAAACAGAGTCTGCTGACAGATCATGGCTCCTGGGGAGTTATGCTGCATTTAAATAGCACCTTTTGATATTAGATCAATACCACGGATTAACAGTCAAGTCACTCATGGGCAGATGCTGTGGGGAGACAGCATGCTTTGACTGTGATACATTATGTGCCAGAACTAAACAAAGAAGTTATTTCAATTCCAATGGTTTTGTTACTTTTTTCACAAAAGGTCAAGCACTGTCAAAAATATCAGCATATTGACCTTTTTAAACATTCCAGAAACATTGGGATCATAGATTATGCTTTCTTCCTCTCTTTTCACTCATAAAGGGTTAAAACTCATTCACACCAAAGTCGCAGGGGGTTGCAACTGTCTGCGCTTGTCATTTGCAGGTCATTGTACAGTTCATTTTAAGTTTAACATGGCATAGACTGTCCTAGTGATACATGTGTATTGACAGACAGATAGAGACACACACTGCAGGATGACAACAGGCTGTGTTATCACTAGAGTATGGATCTGCACACTTATCACACACCGGTGGCTCATTCAGTCATTCTCCAACACCTGCACTTCATTCACTGTAGCTCTCCGTCTCTTTCACAGTAGTTTAAGTGTTACTGACACTTTAACAGGTCCCAGATCAGTAGCAATGTAACCGTTTTAGGAAATCAGCCAAAACTGCTCCATTGCATTCGGAGTTGGATCTGCATCTCTAGGGGCAGTGAGACGATGTTGAGGGTTAGATCGAACACATGACTTGCATGAATTCTGGCTATTGTGGAAATGGCACAGAACAAACTTTAAAAAGAGACAGAGAAATGTCATTTCTAAGCGGAATTTGAAAAAGCAATAAAGTAGTCTTGGCCTGTATTATCTACACTGGATTGAAGCATAGATCATCACAGGTTTACTGTTGTTGGTTATTGAGGCAGTTTTTTTTTTCTTCAGATTGACACTGTCCTTGGAATCACGCTTCATGACTTAAGGACAGTAACTACTCCAGGCAGCCAAGTCTTTTCCCCTTCTGTCTCACACAAAGACAGCAGGGACACAGTCATGTTGGCAAACATACACATGTGGACACCGACGCTATGAAGGCACACACACATCCTGCAGATATATGCAGTGTGTGTGTGTGTGTGTGTGTGTGTGTGTGTGTGTGTGAGCACAGACGCACTCCAACTGACTTGTCTATTCTCGCTATTTACTGCTACAGCAGGAAAACAAATGAGCTCCAGCTGGTGCTTCTCAACATTCCACTTTTTCTTATATGGTAGTGACATATAAAGAATTAAATATTAATACACTATTGTGTATTGATTGAAAAAATACCTGCCACTATAATGGGCTGGTTGATATTTCTGAATAAAACAATGACAAACTCGTTATCAAAGGGCATTTTTTAAACATTTATGACAGTCGAGTAGCTGTGGAGCAGAAGGCTTCACATGGGCAATAAAAAGCATGCAGATGAAGACAATGGCTATTTATACTTGTATAAAATGAAAGGTATGCATGATAAACAATGTCTCTGGAGCTGTATTAACCTTGGAAGCCCGGGCACAATGGATTCTGTGGTGTAATTGATTATTTTGATGGGCAAAAATGTTGCACAGGTTCCACTAACATAGTGTACAATCTACTGAATGACGACAGTAAACTACATATTGTTGAATTTTAATGTGAATTATCACAGGAAACAAAGAGAAGAAGTTCCATATAACGTAAGGGCTAAACTGGAAATATTTAGTCAAAAAGTTGCTTGGTTCCTCACTTCCAGAGGCAGGGTGAGCTGCACTGATGCCGTCTTTGTTCGGCTGACTCATGATTGGGGAATGAAACTGTTGTGTCGTGTGGAAAGATTTCACCACAAAACAGAGAGAGAGTCCACTTCAGGCTGAGGAAACTGAACAAAGGAAGTCTTTAAAGATGCCAGTCCACTCGGAGGATAGTCCAGTAGAGTCAAACTGAGTACAGTGGAGTAAGGGTCTGGTGTGACTGTGAGAAGAGCTATGGACACCCCGATCCCTTAAGGGAAGGACTGGGGAGACACTGGCTGTCCACTGTGGGGCCAGTAGGTCCTTTGAGGTGTCACCTCCACACAATGTGACAAACCCCTCTGGTGTGACCCTTCTTCACACCCCCCCCCATCCCCTTCTTTCCGTGTTCTAAGACAAATGAGTGAAGACCCCGGTCCTGGCAGTACCACAGGCAAGGACGGAGACCATGTGGACTCCGCCAGTCACGGCTTCTCGCTCCATCACTTCACACTTATTTCCCCCCCACGCTTCCCTCTGTCCCTTTCCTCCTTTTTTTTCTCAGGCTTCAGGGTCTTTGCTGCTCATTTTGTGACTACAGGACTTTTACCAGGGTCTCGCCCAGACATACGCCACATGTCACCCTGCCATCCGTGGCCACACAGCCTGAAGCCAGATGTAGTGTGAGGCTTGAACTGGAGAGCCACTGTGACATATCCCCGACATCCCTTCCTTTATCTCTTACTGTGTCCGTATATCCATCTTTCTCTCCTTTTATCTCCCATGTGTGCGTCAATCTATAACTGTCTCTGAATCTCTCCTGTGCTGTATTTTACAGTAACTCAAATGTATCAGCTTCCTTTTTCTCATTTTTCCCCTTTAGCATACACAAGGCAGAGCTAATATTGAAGAATGCAAAAAAAAAAAAAAAAAAACCCTCATGGACTAATCTTGTGCTGAGTACAGCCATGATAATGATGATGGATTAGAAATACAGCAGTGTATTGGGATTACAGTGCTATTAACTGGCCAAGGGAGGAGGAGGATGAGGAGGCAGACCAGTATCAAGCTAATCAATCAAATAATCGGGACAAGCCCTTGTCTACTGAAAACAATTAGACCACTTCTCCAAAATCAATAGCCCTGCATTCTGTTTAGATACCCACTGGTCACTCATTCAATAAAGCCGCCATGGGTTTTGATAAGTCTGCCAGTCGGCAAGGGCCATTTGAGGCTCCGAGTGGGAACAAAATACATCAAACAGGCTCCAGGAAGGCCTCATAAAAATTGCAAATCGAAAACAATATAATTTAATGTGGCAAAGGTTATTTTTTCACTTGTTCATTATCAAATGTCTCATGTGAAAGCATTGATATAAAAGGGGGGAAAAAATCTATCTTGGCTTGAGTGTTTGGGGAAAACAGACGGGACATGTATTATTATATCTAAAGGAAAACAAAATAACGATGGAATCAAAGGGGTTCATAAAGTTGCCCTGAGAAATAGTCCTGGTAGTAGAGGTGTCTCCTGTTTCCACCACAGCTACCATACATAATTAAAGCAGGAATTTGTATCTGTCTGCACTCTGTGGCCTCCTGATGAATTAATATCTGGTGGAAGTCCTACACAGCCATCAGATTAGCTCATTTATTTCTGTCAGCTGCTTGCTCTATCAGCTATTTGTAAATCAGAGAGGGTGGGTGG
>JAPQRQ010000015.1:24022658-24048979 GCA_037367365.1 Apogon talboti
ACACACACAAACACACACACACACACACACACACACACACACACACACACACACACACACACACACACACACATACAAACACATACAAACACACAACTGTCTCTGGCTTCTGTGTGGGTTAGGCACCAGTAGGCAGTGTCTGATCCTTTGTGATTGCTGAGACTCCTAATGACCTTTGACCCTGTGATTCACAGCTCTCTGTTGTGAGCCTGTCACAGATTGGCACTGGGCAAAGAACAGGAGCATTAATACTACATTAAATGTCAAGAATTCAAGGATTAGTCAGATCGTGGTACCAGGATTTATGAATGAACAGCACAGCACACGGCTATAATAACCTGACACACTGATGAAGATAACAATAATGATGATGATAATTATCATCAGCAATTAAAAGCCAAAATGGCCGAATGACAGAGCAGAGCTAAATGAGCATCAAAGCTCCCTGGAGGACAGGAGCCCCCCCCTCCATCCCCTCATCTACCCTCCCTCCCTTCCTCCCCGCCCCTACCTCCACTCAGCTCACACCACCACTCGTTCCTGCCTCCTGGAGGTACAAAACTCAGTGGAGTGAGAGGAACTCTGCGGCTGGACAAAATGCTGCAAAATGACAGGGACAATAATGACAATGAATTTCATGTCTCCCAGTCATAGAGCCAGAGATGCTTGGCTGGGCTGACTTGTCCAATTAAATTGTTACAGGTACAGCAGGAGATAGAGTTATTATCCCTTATGCTTTTGTCAGTTACTTCTCAAACCGAAAAGAATAAGGGCAGAGCTAAATATAAAAAGCAATTTCCTTAAAATAATAAAACTTTGTGCACAAATATTAAACAACATTCAATGCTTTTTTGCTGTTTGTCACTATTTTCAGTTTATTAGGTCGTTGCATTGAGAATATTTGCAGTGTTCTCAGTCTGTTCGTACTAAATAATATGTTTGCAAAGACTATGTTTTCTAAGGCTAAGGGATGTCTACATGTTGAAACTATCTGACCATGATGGCTTGAAAAATCCTGAGGAGATGAACCCAAGCAGTCAAAGCCCGATCTCCAGTAAAGAAGGTCAGGATAGAAAATGTCACTGCCATAATGTACCCAGCTGCGTACGGGAAAAAGGGTGGAAAAGACAGCTTGAGGAAAAATTAAATCTATGTAAACGGTCTAATATTTTCATTGTTTTATCCCAGGGATGCTTTAAAACTAATTATGGTAGCATTTATGAGTAAACTGATATTTAAAACACTGGTGGTCTAAGTTTTTAATTGTATTTTCTTTACAGATTTTGCAGCTTTCGAGAAGCAAAAGAGGGGAAAAAAAAAGAACAAATATAAATAGCTCATGAAAATACCCCCTTCTCCTATTTACTTCTGCTAAATGAATAAGGTTGACAGATCACTGCTCAGATAGTAGCCATATTCCTTCAGAAGTATGTTGCCTTTTTGCAGTACATGGGAATCCACATATCCTCAAATGCTAAATGAAGTCTGACAGATAGCCTAGAGAAACAAAGTTGGGACTTTGCAGCTAAAAGGGAGACCTTGAGTGAACAGGACATGCTATGTACACCCTGGCTAACAATCAACATATGCTTTGTTTTTCTGATGCCAACACAAGGCACATATAGCCTGGAGAAAGATGGATCCTGGGACTGGTTGGAACGCGATGCCTACTGGCTATTTTCTGTTTAAAAAAAAAAAAAATGTTGTTTCTAATTTGTTTACGCTCACATAGACAGCAATTACGCAGCCTTGTGAGACAGAAGCGTACGATCTACAATTATTTCAATGGCATTATTTAAAACGTTCATTTAGTCTGTGGCGTAAAGCACACTGTGATCCATACGTCTTAAATTTAAAGGGTGTTACCAAACACACAGCTCCATACATCTGAGTATTTACTGAGACAAATGGACAAATCTTTTTTATCTGTTGTTCTAAATGTCAAATCTTAAAACAAAAAAAGTGTATCTGTGTATCAAGTTTTATATTCACATGAAACAGCTAAAAAGGATGGATTTAGATTTGTACAATTTGCTCCCAGGTTGCTCTTACCAGAATGAAGGCGGCTTCTCCAGCTGTGATAAGTGCTGTAATTTTTAACATTACACAAAGGGATTTGATTCACACACCTTAACGTGCATAGTGATGTGAACAACACATTGGATACACTTTATTGCACATCATGATTTAGGGTTTTTAGGCTGCGACTAGTTTATCTTGGAGTAAGCATGAACAAGTATATAATATGGATGGATGGATGGATGGATGGATGGATGGATGGATAGATGGATAGATGGATAGATGGATAGATGGATAGATGGATAGATAGATAGATAGATAGATAGATAGATAGATCGCTTTCTTTATTAATCCCCAATGGGAAAATTAAAATGCCATGGACTCAAAACACTCATCACACAGTACAAAAAACAGAACATCATTATGGACTCTGCTACAGACCCTTGTAACATCAGTGCAGTTATACATCACACATTACCACAGTCACAGTCTTTTATTCCGTCTGATACCGTGTCTGCAGCATTAAAAAAATAAATTAAAAAATCATTCATTTTATCATAAGGTTGAACTCTGGTTTGACTCATGAAAGTTGGGTCAGATATGGCTTTGTGCGAGTGAAGGTGGGCTTCTGGGATATGGTGACAAGCAGCGAGATGAGTTAAGACGCTGCCATAGCCCAGCAATGAGAGAGAAATCAGAAAATCTCCTATCCCCCTTCTCAGTAATGAGCCACACCTGTACACTGCTTTAAATACCAGAGAGAAGCTTTAAATGTCAGGTGCAATTAAAGCTTATGATTCAAGGCTGTACCAATCAAATCAAGGCCCCTGAGTTCACCCAAGTCTGTGAGAGCAAAGGCGAGATGGTACCGAGATGCCATGCACCACTCCTCCTACCTTACACTTCAATGGGCCTTTCAGCCCAAAGGTGATTGTAAAGTTTACTACCATTCAGCTGAACTTCTCCATCTTCCCAACACCATGCCTTTACCAAAGGAAAAGGTTTACTGCTTTTGCTGGTATATGAGGTGAAAAATTATCATAGAAAAGGACGAATGGGGAGGAAAATACCGGCCTTGTACACTGCGATCAGTCGCAAACAAACTGGACGACACATGGACGGGAGGTGGCAGAGAAGTAAGTAAAAATTTTGCCTTTATGAATAAACTTCAAAAATATCGTCTTAAATTTCCATTATTCTTATTTTACAGCAAAAAAAGGGCTTGAATGACAGCACTGACCTATTGATAGTGATTAGGTAATTTCTAAAGAGTTATATCACAGGTTTTAGGGTAAATATTATTGCAACAAGGCATCTAAAAGGTTTTCAGCCTCCAACGCCATCCCAGTGTTTCATCCAAAACATGTAGCGGAGCCAACATGTTACTGTTAAGCTGCTGAGTTGGCAGTTGTGTTTCCTGAAATCACACTAATTGGTCTCCTCCGCTTCTCACCTCCAGGACCCTAGTATGTTCATACAGATAGCAAAATAAGGCTTCTATAAAGAAAACACAAGCTGAGAATAATGAGATTTCTCAAATACTCTGAAATGTAACAGAAAATGGTGACATTTAAGTCTGAACCGGGGTGACTCGTCTTAAACAATTCACAGAAAAGAAAAAAAAGCAGGACACAGACTTTACCCCCCCCTCCCTATTACTGTGAAATAATTTTATAAATTAATTCACATTGGGATTAAAAACAGTGGTCTGTAAAGTTGTATGAATTCTTTAAAACAACTTCAGAAAATTCCGGGGCAGGCAGTCATTCAAGACAAACATGTCACTGCTTCCCGTGAATGAAAAATGAACATGGGAGGGTAAATAAAGCAATATGACCAGAGGGACCAGGAATTCTGCGGATAAGTGTCAGCTGCGGAGAAAAAATGAAGCATTTACCTGTTTGTAATCCAATTTCATGATGGCTTTCTGTAGATATCGGACTCCTCCATGAATGAGCTTGGTGCAGAGGCTGCTGTTGGCTGATGAGAAATCGTCTCCACGCACGGGGGCAGTTTTGAGATCTGACAGTAGGAGCCGGGAAAACACATCAACATTTGGATACTTATTGTCCCAAAGACCCTATTCACATATGCACAACTTTCTACTGTAATATTCATGACGAGCACAATATTGTGGGGCCATACATATTCCATTGGTTAAAAACAACACATCATTTCCACTGGTATGACAGCATGAACCGTAAAAAAAAAAAAACAAAAAAAAAAAAAGAACTGTATGTTTTTTGATCCCTGTTTAAAGCCCTAAAGTTATGTCTATAAAGTAAATCCGGAAAAATCTTTATGAGAATTTCCATTAAACGCACCAGAATGTATTTGAAGAAATCAGACTTCACTAATATTTGTTAACACTGAAATCACTCGAT
Organism: Apogon talboti; assembly: GCA_037367365.1. NCBI lineage: Eukaryota > Metazoa > Chordata > Actinopteri > Kurtiformes > Apogonidae > Apogon > Apogon talboti. The sequence continues at coordinate 24,027,062 of JAPQRQ010000015.1, forward strand.
GCTTATTAGAAGCTTCTTTGCGGTCCCACTTGGCCTGTAAATCCTAGTTTTGAAAAGAAGAAAGAAGGAATAACGGAGGATTAGAAGAAATGGTTTCAAGCCCCCTCTACGACACCATTAGACAACCCGAGTTAATAAAGAGGCAAAACACATTAAAGACGCCTCCAACTAGCGGCATAGATAATTGATTTGGTATGTAATGATAACCACCAGAGGATGCTCTCTCTCATTGGAGGCGAACAAAAGAGTTATCATCTATTTTTTATTTTTTTTGGTCATTGGACTAAAGCCTGAAGACTTGTTAAGGGGGACAAAAATCCTCTCAGTCCAAACACTCTGTAGCCTTCATGGCAGAATATGTGAAGCGCCTTACAGATCAAGCCCCAGAGAGACGGCTTGGAAGCAACTCCTTCACAATGGCAAGGAGGTTATGCAACATCAGGATGCAGAATGCCCATTTGTGGTTCTGCAGGCAGAGGCTGGAAAGTCTGCCATGAAAAATCCTCCCAAAAAGCTGCGTCCAACAATGACGGCATTCAGACTGCAAGAACACATCATTTATCAGTTTTATAATCTGTTTGATGCTCACACTGAAGACGACGATTAACAGGAAGTGCACGATTAGGAGTTATTAATTGCAAGATAAGAACACTGTTATTCTATTTCCATTTTACTTGTTGCCAATGGATCATGTGAAAAGATCAAATTTGTTTATCATTATTTTATGATTTGGTTTGGCCAAAAACCCCTGAAGAGTTCAGTTTACTGCCCTAGTATAGTAGTACTTAGAGTAGTTGTACTAAATATACTTACTAAACTACTTAAATACAATATGAAATACATTGGTTAACAATCTTTTTTTTTTGTTTTAGAAATGATGTGCCTCAGAGATTAAATGTGCTAAATCTTACATACAATACACATAAGATGCACTGGAAAATAAATGGCAAAAGTACTGGTTGGCTGATGTTTTCAGTGTATATGATAAAGTATTATTACACACATACATATGGGTTTATACAGTAGATTTATAAATCTTTCACCAGAAAGAACCTCTAAAGTGAACATATTCTAATGTACAGACAGTGTTATGAAGGAGATCGAGTAGCTCTGAGACAAACATTCCTTTGGAGTAAAACCCATTCTCTCATTAATTCTCAAAATTTTACATTTTGACCCAAGACTACATCTTGGAGACTCTAGCCAACCAGCATTTTGGCCTATTTTTTTATTTTTTATTAATGACTCAAACTGGGTAAAGTTTCACTACTTTGATTCTAGAGAACAGGGATATTAATAGTTTATTCGGATACTGCGCTTCAGAGGCAAATATTTCACATCTCATACAGCAAATGACAGTTATAGCTACTGTTTCTACTGGTTTGTGACTCTACAAACAACATTATCAGCTAAAATTTCCACTAAGGAAGACTCTCCCCTTAAAAATGACTTCATCACTTGGTTTGATTTAGACAAATTTGAGACCAATATAATGTCACAAACACTTTGTTTCGCTTGAACTAATGGACAAGTGAATTTCCTCCTGAGGATCAATAAAGTTTATCTGTATCTGAACAAAAGTGAAGAAAAAAGTCCTGAAATGAAAACAAATTTGCATAGCATAATGTTTACTTCACAGCCTTTATGGGGTTGGAGAAAAATGTTTCAGAAGAAATGATCAACAGTGTTTGGAGCCTATTGATGCATTGGTAAGAAATATACGGTAGTGCTGATAATTAGTGATTTAAGTAATTTTCTCTCTAAATTCTGTAAATAACAAGGCATACTGTATATTCCTGCTCCTAAAGTATCACTATAGCCATCCTGCACACATTACTGTACACAGTGATTGTATCAAGGTGCAGGTACACATTTCCACCGAGGCTTAACCAGTGTCCTCTTAAATAATGAACACCTCAAACTTCCGTCAGCCACTATCTGCCTGTTGGAGTGGGAGCTCATCCATGTGGACTGTGTTTTTTACCTGTTCTGCCTTCTCCCTGTGTAATACTCAGGTCTATAGCATCCATGCACAAGAAAACCAGTCATCCATTTCATTGTCATATGACTCCAGGGGACAGTACACATTAATAAATGTGTTTCATTATTATGCATATGTCTTTATATTTCTCATGATGGATTTAGGAAAAAAGAAGCCATGCATTTTCTTGGGAAAAAAAAAAACCTGTCAAACACCATCAAGCAATAAAAAACAATACATCACCTTCTTATTTACATTCCACTCATTTCAAAATATTGTCTTTTAATATTAATCAGAATCTGCATGTGGCATGTGGATGGACTACACCGAGATGTGGCAACAGGCAAATTTGACTAATTGCAAGACTTGAATAAACAACACAGGAAAAAAAAAAAAGACAAAAGACTGGCTTACTTAAATGTACTGCAACTGTGAGTGGTGGATATTACAGAGGCACCACACAGATTAAAGTCTGAATAATGAGCGTAACCTAAATTAGTCCCTATTTTTTATGTATCACATTTATAGTCGCAGATACAGACTGAAAATAAACAAATATGAATTAAAATAAGGTCATACGAAGGCCCGTGCAACACTTGGAAAGAATCGCACCTGTTTTCTGTTGCATTCTGCCACTTGAATAAGGCTATAAATTCCAACAAGCCTCCACTAGCAGTGACAGCAGTTTGCATTACTGCCCCGTGGAAGGCCATGCCTCCTCCTGCAACGCGCAGGTACTGCTCAGCTGGATGGAGAAGGAGGAAAAACAAGAACAAAGAAATTCATTCCTGAAACCAAATGCAAACCGCAGCACTAGAGTGGCACTTAATCTGCATCCAGCATTCATGAGTCTCATCTTTTCTCAGCCGTTCAGCTCACAGGAAGTTTAAGTAGTGCTGCATTCAGTACATGTCGTCCAACCGAGATTACAGAACACATGCCTATGAATGCATTTCTCTATTGTCTTATATTATTAAAAGTAAATAATGACAGAATTCTTTGGATTTCATCAGCATGATATTATCATTATCTTCCATTATTACTGCATGAATAAATGCTGTCTTCACACAATATCTTCCATAAAGTCAATTTATTAACACTTGTTGTGAAGGTGTAAAGAAAAGCATAAAAGCAGTGTGATGTTTTGCCATCCAAAAGCATCAAGTAAGAATGAAAGACAATGAAGAAAGATGAAAACAAAGAGATTATATGGGATGAATAGAATGATTTTTCAAATGTACAGTTATTAGGATGTATTATGTTCTCTGATGTGCAATTTTTGGCCCTGACTGATTTAATAATGTAGCTCTATTATGATTAACACTTATATGAACTGCAACTGTATCCAAATATACTTTCATAACATATTCTGTTACTCTCCGACATTTAATACAACACATTTTTTGCAGACAGTGCATCCACCTCAGTTCTACCCCCTTCTGCTGGTATAAACCAGGTCTGCCCCTTTCACCACTGCTTGGATGATGCACAGCACTAAACTGAAGCCACAAGGAGAAAAATCCTCCCATCTAGCTGCTTAGAGGAGAAAGCCTTGCAGCTTAGGCAAAGCTTTAGCCAATTCCCTCATCATCCATTCTGGGACACTTTAGTGGGGCCGAAATGGAGCAAATTCCAGTACAAAAAAAAAAAAGGGAATCTGCCACTGTATGCTCACTATCAGTGGATAACCTTGATGAAACCAGCTTTCATCTGTGCAAGCTACATAATCTCTTTTTACCTCAGCGTGAATGAAAACAAACTGTATGGTGTAGCTACAGGCATGTTACAGTTTATTCATCATCTGAAATGAATACTCATGGTCCAGCCCTTTTTAGGGAAAAGTAATCAATGCATTTATATGAAAATGACAAACTACAGGAGTGCTAAATATCTGCATTCATAACTACTATAAAGAGATTCACTTTACGCCGTTCAGAGTCCTCTCAATCTCAAATAATTCAGATATATTATTAATCAAAGAGATTGACAAAGAAACTAATGGTTTGTCTGATTTTCGCTGTGGCACAATCCAGCCAGCAATTGATTGTGGCACCAGGGACACCTGCAGCTTCAGAATACATTTTCACTTTCAGGAGGAGAGAAAAAAACAGCACCATGAGGAAATATTGCCCCACCACATGAATATGCAGGGACTTGATACCAGCAGTGTCATTACTAATGTTGCTGCCAATTACAGAGCATGTCATGACACTGTGATTCATGAATATTCATCGTTGACTGATATAGACAGCAGCAGTATGCAGAGGCCTCTATTCCCATTTTACTGTCTCATTGTGAATGGTGAACAGGTACCTCCATCATGCCATGGAGGCGCCTTCCAGCTGCAAGACAAGCTGTTCCATAAGGCATTGCTAGTTAACAGTGTGTTATATAAAGGTGTATAAAAGTGATGAAGTGCTCCCTGGCTCTAAAGAGCAGGCATTAAAGCATATTAAGTAGACATTTAAGCTTGTAAAGTGGGAATCTAGAAATGGAAAGAAGACACTGAGCAAAGGGATGCCTTCAGGGTCGGGCTGTTCAATTCTCAGAAAGTTTGATACCTGCAAGTGCTTAGAAATGAAATGAGGTTAGTGGGAGCCACCAGCAGATTTGGGTAAGTGTGCAATCATCCCACACCCACAGATCTGAGTTTGACAAAATGGACAACAAATAAAAATACAATCTGCATGTAGGTGGACTTGTTGTGTTTAGTGTTCTGCTAAATGTGACTGTTTAAGTAATTATACATTTCCACTGCTGACAATATTCTCCTTTTTGTATCTTTTAGAACTGCTATGCCATTAACTTGCTGCAAAACAGAAAGATAAGTACTCCAGTCCTGAATATAAATAAATATAGCATGAAAATAAGTTACATGGCCAATTATAAAGTATGGATTGATATGTTTAGATATAAATGTGTACAGAATGTTGGTATTGTAGTTGGTCCAGGTGACACTTCTGATAAACTGATTAACACATACATTTCCATGTGCATCATGATTTATGATGTAATCATATTTTATACAACAAACATTACTTTGCACTGTAACAACTATAGCTGTCATACAACAGACATATTCAGTAGCAAATATTGCAGTGGTCCATATTAAGTTCACGATTAAAGTATTCAAGTCATTTAGAAGTTTACTTAATTATCCTAAAATTTCAGACATTCATTACTCAGACATGACACCCTGATAGGCTCACTGTAATGTGTAAGGGTTAATCTGTGGGAAACTTTAATTGCTGAATTTTGCAGAATCAAGTCCCAATCCTATACTGTACTGTTACTTCTAAAGAATAATACATCTCCTCGCACTATAACTGACTTGTCCCCATACTATTAACACATGATTTGACCCGTTCAAACAACAAATACACAAATACAATCATGTACAGCGACGACACCTAGGAGAACCACATCTGATTTACAGTCACATGATCATATGTCATGGAGGCACGAAGGCGGTGATGTCATCTTATAACTCTATATCGGATGTTTACACTAATAACTAAATAAAATGCTCATGAAGGTCCACAGTTTGTTTATCACCCACTTGAGTGCAGTTTTGCATGGACCAGAAACTGTTCACATCTCCGAAAAGTTAGACTGATAGGTATAAAATACTGCAAAACAGGTGCGAGTTATTACCATCAAGTGGAAGCTGTAATAGCTGGAGTTGGCGGCAGAAGCATTATCCACAAACAGAGTGTATTTCCTGCAGGTTTCTGAATACTATACCTGCAGAGGGACTGATGAGTGGAGTCTGCGTGGATCTGTGTCTGTCACACACACATTAACACCACTGCACACACTGCTTATCTCAGTAAATGTATGTTCAAACATTTAATCAAAAATACAACCCCATAGAGCACTAAGTTTTATTTATATAATACTTCACTTTCAGAGGACTGTCAATTAATTGCGCATATAAATGGGAAGTTAATTATTCTTCAGTAAAATGGCCAATTAAGCTGCTAATTGTGTTTTCATTCTAAACTCTAAATGGTAAGTGGATAACAGTGGATACACGCAGTGTGACCAGTGCATCTTCATATTTTGTTATGCAGATGTGATGTAAATACATTTCAATTACATAGCGACCTTTGGCGTTGAACTCAGTGTGTTCATCATTAGGTTCCTGTGTCTGTAGTTTATACCGGAAGCATCTTACACCTCCTAAAAATCCAAGAGAAGTTGTTTTAAGAGGAACTTTTCTTGGATTATTTTACACCTCATAACAACAATGCACCGTCTTCATCTTGTAATTTACAAATCCTGTCAGACAGAATACCTGAAAACGACAGGGCGTGACCACACAGCCTTAATGGGGTTAGGTTAATTAAAAGGTTAATTGTAAGAAGCAGGAGCTGGTTGATGTATGGGTGGTGAACAATAGTGTCCTCTAGAGGTGAGTGTAACCATGATATACAGTTACTTTCTATTTCAGCCGTGCACATCCTGCCTATGTGTGCACTGAGGAGCAAAAGAACTAAAACTGCTCTGTAGTGCGTAAAATACAACATGAGTGGATGAATGCATGATGCTGTGGTGTGATGCATGCATGCCCACATCTTTACCACTCCTCTCCTCACTTTGTGCTGCAGTATGCATCTAGAAAATATGGTCAACGTGATTGGCTACAAGGTGTTAGTGTAAGATTACAGTGAGATCAGTAATTCCATCGCTGCAGAACAATAAGGCCAAAAGATTATTTTGGCGTCTGCGTCAACTTGAGCGTTTTCTGCGTCACTCTCCATTCTGCCCGCTCCTATCACGTTTCCCTCTCTGGGGACTAAATTGGTTCCCCCATGACAACTGGCTACAGGCCCACTAATTATCCCCCCTTCCTCCTCCAGCAGCTCACATACACTATCAGCTCTATGAATAGGCAGCCCGCCCCGCAAAAAAAAAAAGAAAAAAAAAAAAAGAAAACCCACCCCGCCATGAGATCTAAATTTGGAACACAATTGAAATACAGAAAATCCTGTCAGAAGATAACGAAGAATAATATTGACCTCCGCTTCATTAGGCCTCTTTCATACAAGTGTAGCGAGTCTGGTGTATCAGGCTCATTGTGACATAACTGTGCCTAGATGAGCCAATGTACACTCATTAAAACTTCACACTAAAAATACAACAATCAGGCAATACATACAGGAAAAGCGTATCACTAGAGGTCGTTTTCCTGCGTTTTATTAGAATTGCATTAGCCTATTATGGATAAAAAGCCGAACATCCCTTTATGTCCATTAAAATTGTGCAGACTGAAAGAATGCGCACAAAGATGCTCACACCAAATACCAATGAAAAGTTCATTTATGTGCACAAACTACCACAATCCATATCATTTCCTTTGCAGATCTGATAATATTAGAATAAAAGAGATTCATGTCTAAGGTGTGAGGTGTCTGTGGGGTGGGTTTACTTTTCCACCAGATCTCTACTAATGTCCATGTGGGAAGCAACATAGAACACATACCACAAGACAAACATACTCACCAGAAAAATTGGGGCTTGAGAAAGTTCCCCAGCGGATTGGTGGATGTCAGTGTCGATGCCGATGACGTCGCGCCGTGAAACACGTGGGCCACGGTATCCGGAGCTCACATAAACAAAGCCACATTGGCCAGAGTGGGTAGTCGAAGCTGGTGTCGCTGTCAGTGCGCGGAGTCACACGGTTCGCCTGGCATTGTTGGGTACCGACGCTCATGATTTGGAGCTTTTACTGAATTTCATGAATACCCCCTGTGTGCTTATCGCATGGATTGAAATCCACGATCCTGATGTGAAAGAGGTAAGATTAACAGCTCGATTTCTCTTTTCCGTCTGTGCGTATATATGCGCTTTACTCGCACCGCTTCCATATGAGTCATTGAAATATTTTCTATTATTCCTTCTATCGCAGCTCAACTGAAAATGATTTAAAAAATACGTTGATTCCGACTCGTGCAGCTTATATTTATGGATGTGTGACTTGCATTTCGCGAGCGTTTTCAGCATCCTGGTTTCTGGTTAAGTTTGCCGCTGTCAGCTGCACGAAGTTGGTCTGGTCATATTGAACAATCCCACACTTTATAGAAATGAGCTAAATTTATAGAATAATAACAAACTACGGAATAGATTTTGCGGATTAAGTATTTTATTAACTAAGCAATAAGAGTTTTGTAAAAAGTTGTGTTAAATAAGATTTTGGTTCGATTTTTACGCACTTGTGTCAGTTTCTAATATCATCATGTGGGATCTCGCTTATTGCTAAAAAGTCCTTTATTGTATTTTATAATCCAGTAAATGTCAGAGTTATGTGTTTCATTAGGGGAAGATCCAGAACAGAGCCGCTTTCTTGAATCCTGACACCCATACAACTCTTGACAATACCCATTTCAAGTGTCACCGAAAAACTGTCAGAAGACTTGAGGTAGGAAATGTGAAATTATTCTGATTTATTTGCATATACAGATGATTGTTGATGAATGTGATTTTACTGTGGAATTCTTCAAGGTCTTAAAAGTACTGAATGCATTTTCTGTTCAAGACAAAGTTAGATGTAACTGACTGATGCACATTTTCTCCACAGTTTATTGCTGATGTTCTGATGTTTTTATCCGTCTGGTTTGCAGCCATGCCCTGCGTCCAGGCTCAGTATGGATCATCACCTCAAGGAGCTAGTCCTGCTTCCCAGAGCTACAGCTACCATACCGCAGGAGAATACAGCTGCGACTTCTTAACACCCGAGTTTGTGAAGTTTAGCATGGACTTGACCAACACTGAGATCACAGCTACCACTTCTCTCCCAAGTTTCAGTACATTCATGGACAACTATAACACCGCTTACGACGTTAAACCGCCCTGTCTGTATCAGATGCCGCATTCTGGAGAGCAGTCCTCTATCAAGGTGGAGGACGTCCAGATGCACAACTACCATCAGCAGAGCCACCTGCCTCCTCAGTCGGATGAAATGATGGCTCACTCTGGGCCTATGTACTTCAAACCCTCCTCGCCTCATGCCCCGACAACACCAAACTTCCAGGTTCAGCCCAATCACATGTGGGAGGATCCTGGATCTCTCCATAGTTTCCACCAGAACTATGTGGCGGCGACGTCTCACATGATCGACCAGCGCAAGAACCCGGTGTCGAGGCTTTCGCTGTTCTCCTTCAAGCAGTCCCCGCCCGGTACTCCGGTTTCCAGCTGTCAGATGCGGTTCGACGGCCCGCTCCACGTCTCCATGAACCATGACAACCCCGGCGCGCACCGCGGCCTGGACGGCCAGAGCTTCGCTGTGCCGAGCGCCCTAAGGAAACAGGCTGGTCTGGCCTTTCCACACTCTCTGCAGCTCGGCCACGGGCACCAGCTGGTGGACAGCCAAGTGCCATCGCCCCCGTCTCGAGGATCTCCGTCAAACGAGGGTCTGTGCGCCGTATGTGGGGACAACGCAGCCTGCCAGCATTATGGAGTGAGAACCTGCGAGGGCTGCAAAGGATTTTTCAAGGTGGGCTGATATGACAGTGATGATAAATGACTGCTGCTATAACACCAAAGTTAATCTGTTTGCTCCTTTTTACTCATAGCGCGTCTGTAACTGGCACAGTTTTACAAAACAACGCCGCGTAAAACATGACCGCTTAATTAAATCATATTAAAATCCTATTGTGTTAAATACAGTCATGCAACAGAGTTAATACAAAAACTTTACATGACAGCAGACTCAAAAGAATAAGTAAAATGTACAAGACATGGGTCTGCTCGCTGTCAGATCCCCTTTTGGGGTTCATGGAGCACAGACAAGAAAAGAGACAGCTATAAAAGCATCTTTTCATTTTTAAGGTCAGTGTCAGTCGAAAGGAAAAAGGCAGTGTGTGTGTTTCTATATAGTTTATACCCATGGAGACAGGCCTGCAATCTGACATTTCTTTTTGTCTTCTCTTTCCAGCGCACCGTTCAGAAAAATGCAAAATACGTGTGTTTAGCAAATAAAAACTGTCCTGTTGACAAACGCCGGAGAAATCGTTGCCAGTTCTGTCGTTTCCAGAAGTGCCTTGTCGTCGGAATGGTCAGAGAAGGTACGACAGTGTTTTAGAATATTTTTAATCAGAATTTAAATAGTCCTTTATTGGCATCAACATGTGCGTAAAACCGCTGTTATTATATTCGCATTTACGCGCTTACGCACAACAATTTAAGTTCATATTTACGATTTACATGTTCAATATTTTTCACTAATGCAGTTGTCCGAACGGATAATCTGAAAGGTCGACGAGGACGGCTACCCTCCAAACCCAAAAGCCCCCAGGAGCCCTCCCCACCCTCGCCGCCTGTGAGCCTCATAAGCGCACTGGTCAGGGCCCATGTGGACTCGAACCCCTCCATGTCTGCTTTGGATTACTCCAGAGTAAGTACAGCACCACAATCCCATAAAAAAATAACGCACACACACAACACATTAAAACATTTTAAAAAGCCCGAAACTACTGAAAACAAGGAACAACCTTAATATATTCCTTTTTTAAACGAGCTCCACTTTTATGCAACAATTTACGACGTCGAAAGTTTTCTCTAATACGTCGTTTAATTCTTAACTTTGTCAGGCTCTTAATGTGGCAGATTTTTTTCCCCCCTCCAAGTAAATCGCGCTGAAATAGAGAACTTAATAAAAAAGAAGACATGAATTTAACAGCAAAAAAAGGCACCCTCTTTCTCTTGGAAATGGGCATTTGCAATTTCACGGATTATATATTTTAAAGGGCCTCATTAAAGCTGTGTTTAAATTAAATTCCAGTTCCAGGCAAACCCTGACTACCAAATGACTGGAGACAACACGCAGCACATCCAGCAGTTCTATGATCTCCTGACGGGCTCCATGGAGATCATCCGGAGCTGGGCAGAGAAGATCCCTGGCTTTTCTGATCTACCGAAGCAGGATCAAGATCTCCTCTTTGAATCAGCCTTCCTTGAACTTTTCGTCCTGCGACTGGCATACAGGTAAAAGATGCGTCATTATAAAATAAAACAATCCAGCTCCTCATCATCAACTCCTCCTTCAAGCTTCATTGCTTAGGGGTTTATTAGCTGCCCAATAATTAGAAGGCTCTTAAATTCCCATTTATTGCCAAGCGTAATTAATGGCGTTTTGTTATTAATTGCAGGTCCAATCCTGTGGAAGGCAAACTTATTTTTTGTAATGGAGTGGTGCTACACAGGCTACAATGCGTCCGCGGATTTGGAGAGTGGGTGGACGCAATCGTGGAGTTTTCTTCCAATTTGCAGAGCATGAACATAGACATCTCAGCTTTCTCCTGCATCGCAGCTCTGGCCATGGTAACAGGTGGGTTCAACAGGATTCATCCTTTTAGAAATCATACCTTGACTGTAGCAACGTCTGCAAAAATAAACCAGTTCTCTGTCATCATTTGCTGTGTTTTTGTGTGCATTATTGCAGAGCGACATGGGCTTAAAGAACCCAAGAGGGTGGAGGATCTCCAAAACAAGATCGTCAACTGCCTCAAAGATCAAGTGACATTCAATGGCGGTGGATTGAATCGTCCCAACTACCTTTCAAAACTCTTGGGAAAGCTTCCTGAACTGCGCACACTATGTACCCAAGGTCTGCAGCGTATCTTTTACCTAAAACTAGAAGACCTAGTCCCTCCGCCAGCAATAATTGACAAACTTTTCCTCGACACCCTACCTTTCTGAGTCTGACTCGATGGCGAGACCTCAAAGAACTTCCAAAAGACTGTTTTGAGTCAGACGTGGCAGATTTTTAACCTATTATTTCTGAATATTTGCAAGCTCCGTAGCTTATAGAACAACAGTACCCTATTATGAGTAAAGATCCATGGGGGGAGAGGCAGAAAGTGTGATTGCAATGTTAGGCCTTTTAATTCTTTGAAACTGTTTTTTTTCCCCCATTTCTTTTTTCTTTTTTTTTTTTGAGTGCCAAACAAGTGAAACATGACGGGGAGGTTCGCTCCACTGGACAAATTGCCGACAAATTTAATCCGATCTTGCAGTCACTCACTGTTTATTTAACATCGGCTCTACTGATTCTGCATACTCAGATGTAATATATTCCATTTATATATACGAACACACACACGCACACACACTCTGTATATTATGATAGATTATGTGATGCCACCAATGCATCAATTTATAACGTGTACAAAGTTTGTTATAATGAAAAGATTAATTTTCTTTTCTTTTCTGACTCGTGCCTATGTGTTTCTGACAGGATCCCAAAAGTATCCAGAAAAGACAACGCATGTTCTAGGTTTTTTTTTGTTTTTTTTTTTCCTTTTTCTTTTTTTTATAGGCACTTGCTGAGGTGATGTCTATATATAATATATACCGGACACTATGTAGTCTGCTAGATTTGATACAGATTCGTAGTTATGGCACTCCTTTTACGTATGACGCATATGTGGAAAATATCTCATCTGTATAGAAAATGAGGGACCCATGGTGTTTGTAAAACTGTCAGACATTCCTTGTTTGTATGTGCTGTAAGTATTGTTGCTGTTGAATATAAACGTTTCTATATATTTATTATTTCTATTGCCAAGAGCTACACTAAGCATGGTGCAATTTAAACGATTTCAAACCATCCAAGTTCATGCTGAGCACGTTGTCTATGTTTTATGTCTTATAAACGTCTAGGTAGTTATGATTTAACACGTTTGGAAATGAAAATCCCCATCTTATATCAGAGATTCATGAGTGTGTGATAGGCCCACATCTTTGACATCATGATGTACTTACAACTTCTGTAAGGCATTTGGTGCCGAGCTCAAAAACTTTAGAGAGAAAGAAATATTTAATGTTTACAAATAAAACTTTTAAATCAATTCTTTGCTAAATAGTTTCTCTGAAATTAATTTATTCTGCAAATCCAAACCTCTCGGATAAAAAAATAAAAATGTCTTACTTGTACACGAATGAGAACATCAGCGCTTACAGGCCTGTCTGCAAAAATACAATACTTTACAAATAATAATGATAACAATAAGGTTTTTATTCAGTGTTTTATTTAATATAAATGCGAAATTGTGTGGATTTATTTAGTTAACATCACTCAACTGAGTTTCACAGGATATTTCGCAGACGACGAGTAGGCCTGAGTTGGTTTTATTTTAATCTGAAAGTCTTTTATTTTATTTAAACAAACATTTATTTCTAAGTCTTCAACTAATTTATTATGTGAACATTTAAGTCGGTTAATTTAAGCCGACAATAAGCGGACATTTTCTGTAAAAAAAAAAATACAATTAAGGAAACATTTGCCCTGCATGGAAGGTTTACTTTCAGATTTTTGAGAAATGTTAAATAATGTTTTACGGATATATCATGTGGTCATTTTTTAAATTTAGTAATGATGATTCCCTACACATAAAAATCCTTCGAGTAATTATTTTAGGAGAACATTCTTAAATTCAGTACAGAAATCGCCTTACTTGCCGAAGAGATGTATGCGGGATGTCTTTACTTGTTGCCTGAGAATCAAACAGTCTAAAATATTGAGGCAAAGTTATTTTTTTAAAGAAATCTCTTCGCCTTTTCCTTCCACACCGAAAGCCAGACACTGATCTTTTAAAGTGAGCACATGTTGACTCCAAAAAAGACAGATTTCCTGCAGATGACAAATAAAGACGAAACACAATCGATTCCATCTGATGATCAACGCTGCGTAAAAGCGCAACAGGATTACGCACGGGTTTCTAACTTTATTCCGCGCTTCAAATCGCAGCCCTTCAGTGATTTTTTTTTTCACTTTTATCACAAACTAATGGCTTATTTCTGCAGATGTAAAGTTAAGGTTTTTCCTATCAGGAGGCTTAGAAATCGGCCCTAGTGTAATGCATGGCCTTGTTTGTTTTAACGCGCTTTTCAAGTAAGCCTGTTATTACCGTCAGACTCCCACAGACCCCCGGGGAGCTCAGACCTGCCTTTAGCGACCAATACTGATCCCGGTCAATTGAAAAAAAAAAAAAAACCCAAAAAAAAGGAAAAACAAAACCTCTCTTCTCCTTTATCTGCATTTACCGATTTCTCCCCCCGAAAGCCACATTTCCACTTTGACACGTTGCTGCTCAGATGTGTACATCGCAGTGTTTCGGCCTAATTGAGGAAATTAAAGTCATTTAGGAACGTATATAAAACGGAACTGATTGCTGTGCACGAAGTGAAGCAGTGCCGCTGTCAAAACCCCTTTACTTTCGACTCTCAGATCAGAGAAGTGACGCCAGGCTCTGAGGCATGTCTGGGACTTATCCACAGCGATTCCACATTTATCACATGATCAAGATGAAGGGAACATCTTATTTTGAGAGATATTAGCAGCAGGCAATAAATTGTCTAAATAATTAGATCGTCACTCTAAAGTGCTAATTCCAAGGCAAATTGGGATTACATTCAGAACCAGTTTGCTGACATTTAGCAGATCTGTTGAAAGGGTTCATTACAATGTCAGAAGTTTCCAGTATTGACTCAAAGTACAGTTAGGTTTTAAATATGTCTATCTCAACACAATAAAACATGACACATGCAGCTAAGACGTCTGTCAGTGTTTGTGCATGATTATATAAGCTGGAGGACTTTCAGGACGCAATTCATTAAGACCTAAAGACTTGATTTGCTCCACACTTTTGATGCGAAAACAGGGTTAGACATGATCATGCCAGCATAAGCAGGCCTTTGACAAAGAAAATACATTATTTTGCAGTTGCTTAAGTTTAGTCAGTGGAAAATGAAGAGTCCAAAGGCAAAAAACACAATATATAAATGCACACCTGCTTCTTAAAGTTCTGCTTTACATTTCACACACTTCCTCACTACAAAGGACACAGATTACGTCGTAGCTTCACCAAGATATAGCTGCATTTTTGTGTAATTATTTAACGTAATTTTGCAAATTCACATTGTGTTTCACTTGCGGAGAGGAGGTGTGGAACTCTGCTGAGGGTGTATAAGAATCCAGCAGAATTACGTGCAAAATTTTACACATCAAGGGCCATTTAAAGCAAAAATGAACTATTGTATAATATATTCTAGTTGTAAAAAATAATTTTCTCAACACTTTTTGCTGATCGACAGCGTTGCTTCCATAGTGTTGAGGTCTGATGTGTGGATTGGGAAGTTGTGAGGCAAACATGTGCTAAACCTTCGCTTTATCTGATATCAGTGTCGGGGAGAGTACTCGACCTTTCACCTTTGCTCTGTGTGAGAAGTTGGTAGACATTTGAAGAGGAAAACTTGCGGCTGGTTTAACAGGAGTTATACGCACCTGCAGCAGTATTTCTTAAACTATACCAACAAAGACCTGAGAGCAGCAGTAGGTGAGAATAAAGACGGCGAAGTTCACATAAGTGTAAAAGAATAGGTACTCAAAGTTTTCAGATACTATGTAATTTTCTATAACTTTACATGTAAATGATAGATGAATATTTTCTAAATCCTCTGCATAAAAGGTTACATTAAGCTCAATATTAAGCATCCGAGACCTAAAAGCGATCCTTTGCGGTTAAAAACATACATATTTGTGATAGGAGGCTGCATCTCTTCTGCCTCTCCATCACTTTTTCATTGATTTGCTCTGACTTTCGTCTCTGAATTCCATCCTTTGGTGTTACCTTTCCTTCTGTTCAGACAGTGAAGGATTCTGCTCCGTGAGTCCGCAGTAAAACATGTTGATTACACAACTTATGAATCTCATGAGTCCAGCCGACTCCAGCTCTAAACAAAATGAATGAATAATGAGTTGAATGATGGCCCTTTGGATACGACTGTCTATAGTTATATTACTGTGACTATTTGATTTACCGTATTGAAATGCTGATGATTGTCCAATAAATAATGCAAAAAGCTGAAATCCAAGTGGTGAGGCAGGAAAAGAAATCCACCTTGCATATAGATGGAAGAGCGCCGTGTCTGCCCCTCTCAGCCTGTGGCCCAGAGCAGCTTTATCATTCATAGGACTAAACAGACAATCAATTCAGCAGCCATGTATGAAGGATGAAGGGATGTGACAAGCTGTGAATGATGAGGAGCCAAAAATCAAAGGCCTCACTCCTTCTTAGCTCTAATGGCCATTACCAGCCCAGACAGCACCAGTAAAATGAGGTTAATCATTCGCACAGATCCTTTCAAAGAAGATTGACTGAACTTGATGCCTAGTCAGATCACTCATAAATATTTACTTCATATTTAACAGCTGTGTAGGGTCTGTTATTGCACATTGATTTTTGACGGACGCCATCAAATTATTGTTTCAAGTGTGGTCAGTAAAATCCATTAATGCAATGCTTGTACCTCAATTGTGTTACCCAAAAGAAATTAATAATGCAGTGTAATTGACAGGACAATGTAGTACCGAGTTTTTTTTGGGTTTTTTTCCAGGACAAAAGTAGAAATCCAGTAGGGCGCATGTTAAAAATTATCATATCATCATCAGAAACCACAAGAGTGCTGATCCAGTCCTGATGGTGTCTGTCGCTGAACAGTTTAAGTTTACGGGCATAGCATGTATCAGTATTGAACACATGAGCTCAGTCCTTTGACCTTATTGACAAAATGAAATCGGAAATTTCCTTTATAGAAAGAGTTAATGTTTCCTCGGGCAGACGTGTTTCCAATTCAATTAGTTTTAATGAAGCCGGTGCTCAGTGGTTACTGGAGTAGAAAAAACAGGCATAAATGCCTGATGGTAATAGAGGACATATTAAGGAGGAAGGGATCGGACACACAGTGCGTGTTTCTAAGTGGCGAAAAATGCCTCTATCAGGCTGGTAGGAGCTAGTGGCTTGAGAATCAGTGAATTGTATGAGCCTCAAATGATGCATTAGGTCTCTGGGGCGAGGCTGGAGGAGACTGAGGAGCAAACTGTAAAAACACGGAAAAAGAATCTGGTTTTGATGACGCATGAAGGTATCAGCGTTTAGGCAGTGAAATAATAATCCTATCCTCGTGATTTAGATTTTAGATTAGATTTAGATTTCAGTAATATGTAAGAGTCAAAAGCAAATATTACCTGGTCTTTGTATTCTGCTCTATTTACAAGCTTAACTGTGATAATGAGAGTGAATGCATGGATGCAAACTGTCCCTCTCTCCGTCTAATGTCAGTGTGTAAAATGTCAACATGGTCAGATGCACTGGCTCAGTTCCCACAAGAATATGCCCTCATTCTGTGTTAGGTTTGTGGCAGTGCTCCATGTGAAGTGAAACATATTAAACACACCCATGCACGTGTAATCTGTTCATGTCTTTAAGTCAAATCATGTGTATGTGTGCTCTATATACTCTGATCAGTGTGATAGTTCCTCTGTCTTTTGTTGCCTTCCTCATAGGCATTTAGACTGTGAGCTGCTGTCAATGTAACATCTCTGGTTCAAGCATCTTTTGTGTTTGTTTCACATCTGTTCTTTAATACAGAACGCGCAGAATTAGCAGGATTTACGTGATTCATTTGGACACGCAACCGCAGGCATTTTTACCAGTAAATTGTGGCTTTAGTTAAAGCATCACATCACCGCATGCTGAACCTCAGCAGAGATCAAATAAAATAGAGAGTAGGAAATAAAAGAACTTTGCCTAATGTGATTTCTCAAGCCAGTTTAGGTCCACATCAGCAATAACTTCCCCATCTTTTTTTACCTCGGTCGTCTCTACACTGACTAACTGGAGGTAAACAAGCCTGAAATTCACTCACACGGTTGTCTGAATCTACAGGGCGTCTCGGGCCTCTGCTTTTGTTTGCTGCTAGTGTATGCATGATTTTTTTGAGTGCGTGAATACATATAGTATAGGCATGTAAACAGAGAATGACAACACAAACGGATGCATGCAGTGATGGTTTTACAAAGCTCCCATAGCGCATATAAGTACACATCTACAATGAGAGGGTGCCAGTAGATGGAGTAGAGGATGCCTGAAGGGTCAAGAGGGGAATGTGATGTGTGTGTATGTTGGACAAAAGGGAAGAGGAGAGGGGGTTATGGCACGAGAGTGTGTGTGTGTGTGTGTGTGCGTGTCACAACAGACAGAAGAGATTCGGCCCAGGCTCCCACACAGCTTTGTCATATCACGAGGAGATTAGGAACACACACATGTCAAGCTAGGCAGAGCCTGCTGCAATAATGCACCTGCCAACTCTCAAGATCCACTCAACCTCTGTTCAACCCGTTGTTCCCGCCTGCTAACAGGCACACACAGTGAGAGAAATGTACCAAATTTTTATATCTTAACCCCTTTCCTTGATGCATATATGCATACACAAAAGGCTACAAAATCCGCGGTCAATGAAAACGAAACCGGTTGAAAAAAAATAAAAAAAAACATGTTTAATGTCGTTACAAGACAGAGTAAAAAGAAAAAGAGAATCAAATGCGCCTCGAGAACTGAAACGTGCTCAACACACATGTATTCCAACACGCATGCAGTGAAAAACACATAAAATATCAAAGATGTGAAAAGGTTGGGAGCCAGGAAAAGTGGATATTTTACATGAAAGTCTGACGGGAGGAGGTCGCTGTCTTTCTTCATGACAGAGTTTCTCGAGGAAAAGGAGAAAGGTGAAGCTCAAAGAGATTCATCTCCACCAGGATTCAAGGTCATCCAACCTAGTCATCCTAGAAGCACTTGAAAAATATGGAGTGAAGACTGAAGATATTCTTCCCCCCAAAAAGGAGTGTGAAGGAAAGACTCTGACTGAAGAGAATCACTGACCTTCAAACAAGCTCTCTATCCATATAGAGTAGGGGAAGACATGCACAATCCATCAAAAATGCACATGAACTTTCCCTCTTCAAATAGTTCCCGCTTGAATAGCAGTCAATGGATCAACTATGAATATTGCATGTACTGAATTGCAGGGATCAGATTGAATTTACTGGAAAAAAATCTATCACATTAGAATATATCTGAAAATATTCTCCTAAAAATGGGTGAAAATTTTCATTTGTGATAGAACGAAGTGAAAAAAATTGTTATTCTGCTAATTTTTATGCACAAATCTGCCTCAGTCGGAGTCAAAATTGGAGACATTTAAGTCAAGGTAAAGGGAAAGTGAAAGAAATATACAGCGCAGTGATTTAAAAAATGTAAAAAATAAAAATATGAATCCACACTATGGTCATGAAATTGCCATTTGCCACAGTCCCTCCTCAGGAATGGAAAGATCAGTGTTAATTTTCAGCCGTCTTTTGATTGGATGAACCTGCCTCCCTCTTGTGCGACATGGCTACCACAGGTCAGTGCCTGGTGCAGTGTAGCATGAAACAAACAAATAGAAAAAGGCACCTTGTGGCACTTGACTCTCGCCAGAATGCAACTGACGGCAAGCCTGCCAGCGCCCTATAATAACGGCCGCTGCCTCCTAACCAAAGAATTGGAGGGAAAGAGGGGTGGAGGGCAGAGAGAGAGAGGGAAAGAGAGAGAAAGGGGCTGAAAGAGGAAGAGGAAAGATGTATTAAGAGCTGGATGTGGGGAAGGAGGACAGAGAGACGTGGAGGGAAAAGGTTGTGGAAAAGAAAGAAGGTACAGAGATATGTTGAGCAGAAACAGCTGCTGTGAAAAATAGGTTTAACATTAAAACGGTAAAAATATGTAACAGCGCATATGTATAGAGAAGAAATATGAAGCACTGAGACAGAAGGAAAAAATCTGATATTTTAATAATTTAGCACAAGTAGAAGTTCAAGAATGACCCGACTATAAGAGTAGTTTCAATAGTTCTAACAGTCAAACATTATTTATTTACCTGCAATGGTGCTTCTCCCTTTTTATGATTTTAGCTGTAATAGTGTGACATACATGTAATATAACTAAATTACCTTAAAGTCTCTAAATCTCTAACAAATTAGGACACTGTGCCTGATGAATATTGCATTTCTTAAAAAAACACAATATGGAAAAACATATATCAGTGAATCAGTTTGAGTTAAATTACACAGAAACATATTAAAAAAATGAAAACTAATTTGCTGTATTTGTTTCTTGTCATGCTCGATCTACTCCTGAACGCTAAAGCCTTCACTAGAAACAGTAAGAAATGTACAGGACATGGGTAGGAGGAGGGGGGTAAGAGCGCAAATAACAAAGGGGAGTGGGGAATGGAGGACAGGAAAAGCCAGGCCAATCATCCTGTGATAAGACGAGGAAAATAAGTCTGATTATCACAGAGGCCGGGAGCATTAGACAGACAGTTGGGAGTCATCTCAAAACTCAGGAGGGAAGAGGCAAGACAAGAGGTCACAATTATGCCCCACTAGCTGCACTCCCCTCCTCCTCATGAAGTGCTTTAATATATTCGGTTAGCTCCTGTATGGCGCGGAGGGGAAATTCTAATTAAAGGGTGGGGGGAATTTTGACACATGTGAGGCAGAGATCAATATTTAGCACCATAATCAGCCATTCCTGATGGCTCGACGGTGTCACTGCAGCGCCGGGGAAGCAGCAGACGGACGGGCCGGCTGCAGAGAACCACCAAACTCCCAGCCATCATGAATCAAAACAAGTGATGCCTCCTGTGCTCTGTGTTGCTTGGCTTTTTCATCTTCATTCATTTTTTTCTTTAAAGGAGAAAAGTGAACTCTGTCTGGTTTGTGATGGGGGTGCGGGAAAAGTGGAAAAGAAGGGAAGAAAAATGTCAAACAGGGGCTTCAGTAGATCAGGAGGAAGTGCAGCTGTCAGGACTTTAGACTGTAAGATGATTGTAAAGTACACAGATGGTCCTCTGTATGGGGGGGGATTTGTCTTTTTTGGGTTGAGTTATGTTTCTGTTGAATGCTAAATAAAAGAGCTTTATTGTGATAAAGCAAATTTGTACCTTGACAAATAAGCAGCAAATTTCAGTGTCAACAAAAAATAATCAATGACGTAACAATTTATAATATAACATAACTAATGAGCATGATTCAGGAACATATTCTGACTTAAAATGACTTAATTAAGTTATTTTGACACTATTAAGACTAGTTTTGTGTTTTGTTTCATAATTACAGATCATATTGTATTGGTGAATTTACAAATTGCTAAAAAAAAAAAAAATCACCTAAGCTCCTCCTCTCTAGTGTTTGTTTTGTATGTTCTAGGCTTTTTAATTGAACTGACATTAACTCAAATGGGTCTCACCTGCCAAAAAAGAGTCCAGCATAAGAAGAGGAAGGTCATGGCGAACTGCTAAACATGATGTAAACATCTTATTATAAGGTAATAAAAGTACAGGTTTATTAACTACATAATCATTAATATTATACTCAGGGGTGAGATTCTGGGCTAATGTTTAACAATTTAACAATGTGGTCGATAGCTGATTATAATATTAATAATGGCATAGTTTTTAAAATACTTTTTTTTGCTGGTATTTGCTGGCTTTCTGTGTAAGTTAAAGAAATAACTAAACTTTTTTTCCACCCTTCATCTGACTATCTTTTAAAGAGCACAAATTAACTGAAAATACACTCACACAGTGATCCATCAAGGGAGAATGGCTGTTCTTGTGGTACTATTACCTTAAGGCCCATGAGCAAAGCATATTAAGATGGTAATTAATGTAAAAAACTTCCAATCTCACTGTCAGTCAGCAGTAATTAGGAGGTAATTAACTTTTAGTGAATGGTCACGCAGAATACAGCATTAATAAATAATAAAGAGGCAATATGTCCGCTAATAAGAAACTAATTAATAGTGACTATAATTGTGCATCTTAATATAAAGCGCACATATTCAGATACACACTCATATAAGCACAGTCACCGTGGATGATCCAGGGTCCTGAGCTGACATGAATGGTGACCACTGACTCAGTATGAAGAACATGGTGTTGTTTCTAGAGGGCATGGAGCGAGGCTGAGGGGCAAAGGCGGGGCATGAGGAGGTGTATGTGTGTATGCATACATTTGTGGTTGGTAGGGTGGGTGGGCGAGTGTGTGTGTTGGG
>JAPQRQ010000015.1:24085072-24096610 GCA_037367365.1 Apogon talboti
TGTCATCTTCTACAACATTGATTCATCAGTAAAACCCATGGAGTTGGATCAATGACAGTGGATGGACACATTTGTTTTATGTTCAGTTAATGATATATTTGTTTAGAAAATCACTTTTTCTTCAGTTTTCTGTTTTTGATATAATAACCCTCAACTTTAATCAGAGCTTTAATGAACATCTACACATATAAATACAGGAAAATACGTGATTTTCACTGAAAAAAAAAGCAAAATACAGAGGATAATATTATAATACATGGTGATAAATGACTTAAAAAAGGTGAAATCTAGAGAGAAATGTATTTGGGAACTACCACAAAAGTAGCAACTGGGTCTTTATAGGCTAAAGCTCTATCTCAATATTGAAGCGAACATGTGATTTCTTGTTTCCAAAACCTGATAAATAATTTGTTTTCTACTGCAGATCCACACCTACAACATAACGGCGCCTTAAAAATCCACATCACAGGTCAAATAAAGAAAGAACATTATTCTACAGACTGATGCAAACCGACATTTCTTTTAGAGCAAATGTATAGACAGCTTCTGGCATCTTTAAAACAATTCGGCTTTTGTCAGTGACAAAATACATCAATTCATTAATTAAAATTAAGTTTGTGTAAAAGACAGTATCATAGTTTATTTAAGAGTTAAAGGAGACAGATGCTCTTTCAAGAGTCGCTGTCAAGCTTGTCTGTCCTGCTCAGTTTGTTGCCTTTAAATGGCTTTTAAAAGCCAGTGGTAAAAGCGAGCTGAGATGACAGGAGGAATCTTCACTGCGTGTATTAATTCGACAGATTCCTTGATTCCCCTCCTGGGCCCCTCTGGAGGACACAATGCTTCAGCGACTCGATGGTGCATTACAGTAGGTGTGACAAATACTGTATCTTTGGTTTAGAAGTGCTAGTGGTATGTTGGTTCACAGATGACATGTCACCGCGATGTCTGAAAACACTCATAATTGCACTTTCCAAAAGGGAAGCAGTGTCCCAATTTGGTCCGTGCTGCAATGATGTGTCCCTGAGAGGAAGCCACTGTGTCTGCTATTGTTACATTTGTTATGTGTGAGGCTTTGTAGCAGAAGAGCAAATTTCATGTTGATTAAAGAAACTCACAAAGACTGATGCTTTTAAAATAGACGCTGCTGAAAAATGGTGTTATGAATACACACAGTTTTGCTCCTATATATAAATGAAATGTCACCATTTACAATTTACAGCCTCTCCTACTTGAAATGTCCACATCCCTTGGAAACCTACTTTTAAGTGTTCCTCTAACAGGTAGGAAGGATAATTTAGTAGTAGAGCAGGAATTTCACCTTTGCTTGTCTTTGAAATCTGTGTCCACACCAAACTAGGCAGGAATACCAACCCCAAAGACAAAAAAAACAATGTAAATAGCTACGATTCCCTGACAGCTCTCTTTTACCTTTTACATAGCATTTCCTTAAAGCACTACCTTTGATTTATGCCACAGCGCAAAGACACGCCATGCACACATAACGCTTTCTCTGTCCCAGAATGCATTAAATCAAATATCACAGAGGGGCGACTTGGTGTTTCTGCGATAGATCTGGGTTATTTAGTTCACAAGTTTCTTCTAGATTAATTACATGAATGATTACTTTGCTCAGAAAAGCAACACAGTTGCTGAACATAAGTCTAGCAGTAACACAACAGCCTATCACAACTCAGTGGTGCAGATACAGTCTATTTTTATTCACTATGTAAGTATTGCATTAGAGGGAAACATGTGGAAATTGGATGCGGAAATTGAAAAGTCTTCTTTGAAAAGTTACCTCAGACAAAGACGGAGCAATTTCTCTTCTGTTTCAACAGCTTAAACTCATACTGATTTATTGATTATTGGGTTTTGAGGTTTTTTTCTTTAGGACAGTCTAGGTTTCTTACAAAATCTTAATTTTCTATGAGCTGCAGAGCATCCCCATGGATGCCCTTTAAG
This sequence comes from Apogon talboti, assembly GCA_037367365.1. NCBI lineage: Eukaryota > Metazoa > Chordata > Actinopteri > Kurtiformes > Apogonidae > Apogon > Apogon talboti. The sequence goes on from JAPQRQ010000015.1 coordinate 24,087,035, forward strand.
ACCTAAAACTACTTTCGCGGCTCCTTCCACATGTATCTTCCTCTATAGTCTAATACTTTGGTATATATAAGTTATGTATCAGTATGTATTACTTTATTCTCTGCATTTTTCAGTGAAAATCAGCTTTTTTGTTGTATTTACTGATCATGTAGACGTTCATAAAAGCTCCAAGTGAATGCAGAGATTATTATTGAGATAGACAGACAGACAGACAACTGACAAAAAACTGACGTCAAGTTGGCTTCTTAATATTTTTGCTTTTATTGTTTGCTTTTCTCTGACCTTAGCTGCTGTTTTTTTATAATTAATTATTTATTATATATTTATTTTCCTGTAAATGCTCTTCTGTGCCGCTCTTTGCCCTTCTTAATTGCCCCTTGGGGGATAAATAAAGTTTTTTCTGATTCTGATTCTGATTTTGTCAACAACATATATCATTAACTGAAAATAAAAACAAAGGTCCAGAATGATGGTGTTTCCATGTTCACTACAGAGCCCATGAACTCATATCTGGTGCCACTGAAAAGCTAAGAATCTACATTTCACATGAATTAAATCAGAACAGAACTGGGAAAGAAAGCTTTTAAATGTTCTGCTCCCAGTGCCTGGAACAACTTACAGAAGGAGATGAAACTGAAGGAACTGGTCTAAATACATTCAAAGTCATTCTAAATCAATGAGAAAAGGATACATCTGGATTTTGATGTTTTTCTAATTGACTGAATCAGGTTCTGCTTTGAGATGCTGTTAGGGAACATTGTTGTTATACTTTTAGTACCTTTTAAATTAATGTTGGTGTTTTATATGTATGTTTTTAGTTTGGTTTGGTGTTTTATGTATGGTTATAGAACTGACTTTTATTGTGTTTTATGTATATTTTTAATGTGGGTGTATGGCTGTTATTTCTAGTTTGTGTTACTTCTGCTGCTGCTGCTGTCTTGACCAGGACACTCTTGCTTTTTCCTTGTTAAATAAGGGTTAAATTAAAAAAAATAAATGCATTGTTTAGGTCTCTGAGGGTCTTCAGTCATCAGTTAGTTAACACTGTGGTTCTAATTGGCTGCAGTAATCCAACTGACATCAGATTAAAAAAAAAAAAAAAAGTCTGTTAACTCTGTTTTATGCCTTCAAGTGCAACCACATTTGTCCAGAAATACCTGAAGAGAACATGAAAACAAACACACACAACTAATGCATCTAACCTGCTCTTATCGGCCCCAAACGATACACCGATACAGAATCTATACAGTATGCCTCCTGCCAAGCCGTGTTTATTAACCGATAAGACACGGATACTCTACCTCTCCATAACCTCTGACCAAACCTCCTTGGTGTCACAACTGAATGCATGAATGACCAGGGTAATGTTCACACTCGGCATTGGATACACACTGCATGTACCATGAAAGTGACTATGAGCTTCTTTCCAGATTGTGCCCAATTTCATGGTGCTATACACACATGGCATCAGTTGATCACACTGATTTGCGTTATTCTCAGTGTTTACTCTTCTTCAAGATACAATAGCATGCTTCATAATGGATAGTAATGCCAAAAATAGATAGAATTTAGCATTTCAAGTTAAACAATTTATGTGCCTTAAAAACAGCAGTATATCACAGAGCTTCTACGCCTTCTGTGATGAAGAAGAAGAAGAAGAAGAAGAAAAAAAGTAGCCCTTCCTCCTCTTTTCCCATCCTCTTGGCCTTTGTGGTGAGAATAATAAGCTGAACGCTAGTGATGTGTGTGGTTGTGGTTTGATTAACCTCTGCTCCAAGATGTTGCTCCACACAGTATCATTGCCTATTGACCTGCAGGTGCTCAGAGGAAGGGCCGGTGCAAAGGTCTGGAGATGTGGGACTAGCGGTGGTAACAGGCCTCGGCCTAATTGTCTGTTCGTTGTAGGCTGAAGTTATTGGCAGCTGCCACTGTCTCAACCACTCCATCGTAGCTCTGGCAAAACGAACCAGGCCTGCTAATTGCAATGGCCTTTTCATCATCTCAAATCAAACACTTTCATACAAGCCAGGAGAGGCAGTATCCTCTCAGACCATTAGTGGAGTACTATAAGTGTAGCGGCGAGTTCAGAGCCGGACAGGTGCATCACCACCGTCAGCACTTCCGGGATGTTCCGCCCTCTCCTTTACTAGCTTTGGGAGTATTTAGCTCACAGCCCCATTGACCTCCTCTCTCTCCCCTTACCTGAATGCCATAACCCGGTTTTACCAGTCATTTAAGAGGGGGTGGTTGGCAGGAGAGTGGATAGAGCTCCAGTGGTGGGTGTAAGTGGGGGGAGTGATGGCAGGGTTGGCTGGAAAGTTCAGCGGTGCTGGATTGTAAGGGAGGGCAACTGGTCCTCCTGACAAGAGATCAATACTGTCCTCAGAGTGGCTGGAGTCAAGCTGCTGGGTCTGACAGGGGGCCGTGTGGCGTAATTGGATCAGGGGGCGCAGCAAGTCGCCTGCCCACCCCCTTCAGTACTGTCACAGCTGTCACATGTCATCCCCCTGCACCGCTGTCACCCCAGGAGGCTAGTGGTTCTCTCCCTCTCCCCTTCCCTTCTTGCACCCATGCAAATGTCCACTTAGCAGATGAATGCCGCCGATATTAGGCACATTCTTCATGCCTTTATGCAAAAGTAAAATCTATGTCATTTGAGAATTTCATGGAAATAAAGTCACCATTTATTCAGAGCCGAAAGGGTGAAACTGCCTGTAAAAAGTGAAAATGGTTTGGTTCAGCTTATTAAAAATGGAAAGAAAATAAGGCTTTGGAAAAACAAACAATAATGGAATTGAGGATTAGAGAAAATAAAAAGAAAAGCGAAAGAAAAAACTTTAGAGACAGCATACAGTAATGAAAAATCCTTCACCTCTATATTACCTCAAATAACTCATCGGTAACACTTAATCCAAAACTATTGATTGACTGATGTGTAAGCTCTCAGGATGTGTGTAAATTGAACCATGCCTTGTGAGGTGTTTGGTTGTTTTCCAATAAATATTGTTGCACATGTTGTCAGATATGGCTTAAGCTGATAGATCCTCAAGTACAAATGGCCAAAAAATATGAGCAGCATCTTAATTATTTTAAAATGAACATCATCACTTTAATCTGTCATTTTTCGCCGCATCACCAGGGAAAACATGATCGATTTCAATGGGCGAGACTGTGTGCTGTAAAAAAAAAAAAAACAAAAAAAAAACAAAAAGACAATAATGGTAATAATGATGGTCTGCTTCTAATCTAACCAGCATGGATTCCAACTGAAAACCCTTTTAGAGCAACACGCTATTCAATTCATGAAGGAAACGGAGAATGTTGGGTCCACCATGACTAAAACTGTCCCCAAATGCATCGGTTTAAAAGCTCCAGTAATTGTTACCATTTCATCATAGCAGCCGCGGCGTATTTGGAGTAATCACACGTCACGTGACAGACGCGGATATTTCCACAGACATCACAGAGCTGCGTGGATTAAAGACTGGTTAAACATTAAACAGGAATCCATATGTAAATTTACAGCTCCAATTAGGAGATGCTGTCTGTGATGTTATCCTCCGAGAGACTCTCTGCCCTCAATTTTCACACACTTAATCAAATTAAAAGCTTAGGAGAAGCATGATTATCGGATTATCGCTGATACATGTACAATTCCTTTTAGTTTTGGCAAATAATGTGTGGATTGTGGAAAACTCTACCCACTGGTTTAAGTGAATGTTGTTTGTTTTGCATTTCTGCGTTTTAGAGAAAGAGGGGAAAAAAGGGAGAACGCATGTTTATAGTTGAAATCTAAATGTTCATGTACACAATGTGGCGATGTCGAAATTCCCAGCTGTTCCCTCTGTGTCCCTGAAGAGGAGATTGGTTGTAGTCTTCAGTTACGGTACAGTTCAGCTTTGATCATGAGGTCTGAAGACACATAGACCTCAGGGCTTGCAAGGGTGTTTTTCTTTTTTTCACATTTCCAACACGTACACGCACATGCACGGGTTAACGCACCGATAGAACATGCACAAGTGAACTCACATAAACACACACGGCTGAGGCTGGATCACTGTTTCACTGATCTACGACAGCAGAGCCTCCTTCTGGGACTACATGTTCACCTTGGCAGTCTCAACGGTTCAGCGGCCCCAAGGATGTGGTTAACAAATGGAGAGAAAGCTCGCCAACTTCAGGGCGGTCGCAGGCTTGTGCTAAGTGATCTGTATTCCCCGTGAATCTGCTGTTCCTTAACCCTGTGAAATTAAGAACACTTCCTGAAACCCGGCCCCCTGACCTCTCACATAATACAAAATTCAAAAAGCACCATGCATCAGTGTCCTTGTGTAATGCAAGAAGGAAAAGAGCGGCGATAGGAATGTCTTTGGCTAAACGTCGCCGGCAGATTCTCATGAACACGTACAGCGGCTCAAACTGTGCACCAATATGGCAAATAAAACTGCTGCTTAATTGATGTTTTTTCCTTCATCTGTCTATCAATTCTGAAGGCTTTTCACCACAGTAGGAATTCCACAAGGCTATACCTGTTTTGTACAAGTGTTTTGTAGTCATAATTTACCAGATACCACCTGCTGTAAGACAGTTAACAGTATAAAGAACAAGGCTCTCTGAGTATCCAGGAAAGTAAAGATTGGCAGGTGAAAGTGAGGCTTACAGGCTGACCTACACACAAGACCTCTTCATCCGTGACTCGTAATCACTACTCTGGGGGAGTCACATGGTCTGCTAAAAGGCAGCCAAAGCCATTACGAAAGTGCTTAAATCTCCACTTAAAGATCACTTTATAGCCTATTACTTTAACTGTGGTTAGGTATTTACATGACACCTGCAGCAGCTTTTTGGTTTGGAAATACATTTGCTTGTGGGCAAAGACCGTCTGCTGTGACAAAAGTAGTTAACATCTATATAAAGGTATAGCATATTTCTACTGGTGCGTTGAAGACTTTGATGTCACTATATTAAAGGATAAGACTATAAGAGGCCAGATATTAATGGCTATGTATGACAAGTATATTTTATATCTCGTTTTATATATTGTCACCTTGTTTAGAGCTCTGTCAAGAAGCCTGAAATGCGTCACATTCTTAATTTCTTGGAGGACATCTGGACGGTGATATGAAAGGCGGTTGCTGCTACACTGCGTATTACATGACTACAGCTCGGGCTCCCAGCGGACTGAGCTTGGATCAGTGGAGACAGCCCTTACCCCGGGGTCAGCCGCGACCGCGCAACCACACCACTCGTGACGTGACGTGGAGCCGGAGCGATGGTGTGTAAATAAAGACAGAGAATTGTGAATCTTGTCATGGCTGCAGCCGAGCAGAGCAGCTCAAGCAAAGATGGTTGCCTGCAATCCTGACTAGGAGGTGGTTTGTGGCTCTGCGTGGTGGCGGCTGGCGAGCTAAGAAGGAGAATGACTACAACACCATCACGGCGTCCCGCTTACGGTCCCCCTCTGGCCTGACAGCTCAGGAGAAATTCACCCGGCTGCTCACTGCTGACATATGACTTAATCAACCACATGTGCACTAATAAACGTCCATATGAAAACAATTAAGTCTATCGTCGGCCATGGCAGGTATTCTGTTGTTAACAGTTCGAGCTTTTCCCTGCCGCTTAATCACATCTGAGCAAGTATAATTGCATATACTGTATATACCGTAGGAGTATCTGACAGCTGCGGGTTCAAGTCAGAACTTTAATTTTCCCCCTGTCACTTTAGATGCATTATCGATAATCATACCAAATAAAAGGCCATTATCAGGTGTGTTCTTACAATTATGCTACAGATGGATCAAAATTATTATTTTACTTCAATACTTCAATATCCCGCTCTGTGTGAACCCCATGCATTGTGTAAATGTCTCCTCAACAAAGGATTACAATCAATTAAACATTTATGGAAATGGCATCGCTTCCTGTAACACCAGGCTATTTCCCCTGACATTTTGCACCTATTATATTTTCAGACATTTGATGATGTTCAGACTCATACTTGGGCATTTTGATAAACACTGACATGGACATGACTGAGGCCCAGCACGTCCGTTAGAGACAACATCTTACATGGAGCTTCTCGGCATCTGGGAGAAATGTCATTACCTTAGAAATAAAGAGCTAATCACAGAATAATTACAATCATTATCTATGTTATTTCTAAGAGAAATGTAGCCTTTGTTGATAACTTGTTCCAAAACTTTTTAGAGGCCAATGAATCTGTATGTCACCGGCTGTAAAGATATTACTTCACATAAGTTTTATGAATACCAGAAATGGACACAAAGAGAAACATATTATTATTATTATTATTATTATTATTATTATTATTATGAATGCTATTTGATTTATGAATACTTATGTGGAAATTATTATGTATTTTTTTATATGAATTTACATCAAATTTTCATGGACAGGGTTAATATATATGCAAACACAGAACACAAAATTGGAATAAGTATAAGGAAAGTGTCCATAAGTTGAATTGGGAGACACTTTAAGACTGAAAATATTAATATCCTCTGTTTATCATTCATATCTGTCTTTATGCATATATCACTTCCCATCACATGGCCCAGATTAATCAACAGGAACTAAGTGAAGCTTAGTTTTTTTTTTTTTTTTATCACAGTTTTCTCACCTGTGGATTTCCTGATAGATTTAGTGCATATACATCTGACAATTCACTGTAAAAAGAAATTCATGTTTCATTTTAAGCTCTGAAGTGGTTAAATATTTGATACAGTATAAGATCATAAATTATACATATTTAAATTACATGATTATATAAAGTTGTGGATTACTGTTTATAATATATAAATTGTTTATTATGTTTTTCCTGGCCTATAGTACTTTTCCAATCTCATTTTAAAGACGGGAAAGTAAACAGTCCTCAATAATGCATTATTTCAAGAATGTCTCACTGGCCTTTTATGCATCTGTAAATTGACAAAAGGTTTACAATTCATGCTGTTACCCTGAAAATAATAGTTTGAATAAACAGCATGGTTCATTCCATCATAATTCTTTATGCAACTGGCATATCATGGAAATTTCAACAGTCATAGTAGATTAACCTTGTGTGGACTCGCTATGGGCCTCTGTTTGATGCATTTACATGCATCCTGATCCGAACTCTGTTTGCAGACACACAAATAAAACACTGAATTTTCACCTTTTCTCACTAGCTTGACCTTCTTCAGCAAAAATAGCCACAGCTATTATGCGGGAATATTTGGTTAAAGTAATGATATAAATACTGAATATTTTGATAGTCATGTGCAGAAAGCAGGTCTGACACTTTCATAGTGACTAGAGGACTTTATCAGTATTTTTAATTGTTTGTTTCTCTGCACAATAAACAAAGAAAAGCAAGGACAATAAAGACTAAAATACAATAAACTGTTCAAGTGAAACCAAAGACCCAATCAGTTATCGCCAAAATAAGCAAAAACAAGAAAATAACAAAAGATGGAAATTAAAAACACTTTTCTATTTGACTGTTTCTGACAAATCACAACATACAGTGATATAGGTAGTGTAGTTACACTTAGATAAAATGTAAAATGTTAATTTCGTGTGTACAGTTTAAGCATCACCACCTTAACCACTTCATATTGTCTACAACACAGGGTTATAGTTTACTATTTATACCATACATTTAATCTGGATGGACAGAAAACTCTATAACAATAACAGTTTACAGACACATTGTTGCTGCTCAATATGAGTGAATGGTATTGAGACCACAACTAACAAGTTTTATCTTTGTCATCATTAATAAATCTTCCTCAGCCAACTAACTTCACTAACCTATCTGCTTACTAAGCTGTGACATTATTTCCCGAGTTCATAAAATCCATAAAACATGGCCAGTTGTCATTCTACCACTTTACATGGGATGTTAAAGAACAGAACAAGTGGATAATGTTGATTAGTAGATTACAATCTTAAACAAGTTTGGTGTTAACTTCCATTAGTGCATCTGCCAAACCAGATCTTTGTGGATTCACCTGAGATAGAATGAGGTTCTTATGAGGTGTTTCAGCCCTTTATCTGTGTCGTCTTGTTTATAGGAAGGTAAATATAAGGTAATACGATTTATGTCAATGCATACAGCTGAGAATGAAGTGAAGTGCACTGCTATAAATGCACAGAATTTAAGACATTTAAAACCACGGCCTGCTCTTGGTAAAAGACAATTAATGAATTTAGCCCCCTTTGAACCCTAACAGATACCTCACTAAAGAGTGAAGCTGGAAACAAGGAGTACAGTACCATGACATCAATCTTATACCAATAAAAAAGAGACAAAAATAAGACATACTATAACTGTAACAGACTTGAGAACACCTTTTGTCATTTCTAGTTCAATCAGAGACTAATAATGTCATTATTAGCGCTAAACTTTAGTGGTTCCACCTTGTCACCTGCTCCATCGGTGTACAGATGTTGTTCAGGTCACACTTTGGAACATATCTGTCAGTTAATGGTGAGGTTGGACAGAAGGGGAAAAGTCTTACAGCCTGAAAGGGCACTGAAAGCTTTTTAGGGTGAATGTTTGTGCCAAATTTTCCAGCACTGAGACTGGCCCATCGATGGATCTTATCTTAACATGAAAAGTGATTTGGTTCTTCAAATGACATTTACTATTTTGCAGAAAACGGTGAATCACAGCATGAAGGGGGAGGAGGCTGAACGACGAAGAAGAAGATTCTGTGGATTCCATAAAACGACAGCATATGTTTCAAGGATGTGTTTTTTTTCCTGTTTACCTGTGATTGAAAGCTGAAACACTGCTTGCGTCAGAACCATTTTTAAAGGTGCACAGCAGACCATTTCCCTTCATTTAATGGCTCCTTTTACTGCTCAGTGCCTTATTTTACACTATTCAAAGAACACCCCCATTTCTATTCAGCTACTACCTCCTACTATACATACTGTATATGTAAAGTACACAGGAACTGTAGATAGTAATTACTTCATACTGGGAAATTTTATCTTATTCCTGAAAGAGTAAGAAAGTGTGCTGCTATGAATTTGCATATATTATTTGTTTACATCTTATCAATATATAATAATAATGGATTAGATTTCTATAGTGCTTTTCAAAGTTCCCAAAGTGCTTTATATTATTGATCCACTATTCATTCGCTCTCACATTCACATTCACATTCTGGTGGTGGTCAACTATGTTTATAGCGATGTTTGAGTGACACTGGAGGCAAGGTGGGTGACGTGTCTTGGCCAAGGAAACAACGGCACACGACTAGGACAGAGTGGGATTCAAACCGCCAACCCTTCAGTTATTGGCTACTCCATATCTTCAATATAGAAGTCCATTGTTAAGAATTAAGATATAAAGGTTAAGACAGTAAATATTAGTCAGAATGTTGTTTTCACCGATGTCAAATAAAAAGGAGATCTGTGGTCTCTCTCTCTCTCTTTCTCTCTCTTTCTCTCTCTTTCTCTCTCTTTCTCTCTCTTTCTCTCTCTTTCTCTCTCTTTCTCTCTCTCTCTCTCTCTCTCTCTCTCTCTCTCTCTCTCTCTCTCTCTCTCTCTCTCTCTCTCTCT
>JAPQRQ010000015.1:24096710-24106710 GCA_037367365.1 Apogon talboti
TCTCTCTCTCTCTCTCTCTCTCTCTCTCTCTCTCTCTCTCTCTCTCTCTCTCTCTCTCTCTCTCTCTCTCTATTTATTTATTTATAGAGGGACCTGTTGGATCGCCATGTTTCTGTGGTATCTCAGAACAGACCACCATCAAGGTCATTATCACATACTACGCTATGAACAAAAACAACTCTGAGGAGAGAATATCATTGCTCTATTTTTATTTACAAAGCATTACTGGGAAAACTACTTCTTATTTCTGCACTTTTCTATCACTTATCAATAGCTATCATAACTTTCATTCATCTAGATGGATTCTATACAAAGTTTCAAGGATTTATACAAAACTCAGTAGAACCATATACTTTTATTGAAATAACCTTGAGAATATTCTAAAACTAAATGATTTTGTCTCCATGGGTGAATTAAAAAATATTTTGAGAAACTATGATTGAGTTTAACTGCTATTCCTAGCTGCATTTTATCTCATGTATGACTCCTTCTGTTCTGTCATCATTACTTTATCTTGTCTGTGTCTTCTATACAATTTTTTTTGGAGAAGGAAACAAAGAAAAATCAATATCAGACAAATCAAACAGATTATATTGGTTTTTGAAGCTACTGTAGATTTAACTTTTATCTCTTCTATCATTGCTAATCATGCTTTTCATTTCAATATTAGGAAAGTAAATGAGAATATAATAATAAAGAAAAACATAAGCAGTTTATAAATTAGGAATATGAAATCATAGTTATTACTGTAATATGTTTTATAGGTGCTATAAGTGATGAATAAACATGTTGCTGCTGTGATGCCACTTTGAACACTTCGTCTCAAAATGGAATTATGTTCTTAATAAGAATCTAATAATGACTTAGAACCCATAAATTCTTATTAAGGTCTCATGGGCATTTTTTTGTGCAATTAATCAATTACTCTTTCTGTGGAAGTGTATGGTGGCAGTGCATTTAGAACTTTTACTGAACAACTGCTGCAAACTTGCATTGCTGCCAGTATGAAATTCTGATGAAAAGCCTTTAAAAGGACCTTAATATAAAGCACTACAATTCTACTAACACAATTTTTCAATAATAGTTATATGTATATAATAATAATAATGATATAAGTGTATTAAAAGGAAACGGAACTGTTAAATGAGCTTTAAATCAAGCTTTAAACTGTAAATATTTGTTTAGGTCCCTTCACTTGTATGCTTTAAACACAGCTGTGATGCCTGACACTAACAGGTTTGTCCTCTAAAGCAAAGTTGTTGACATTGTTAAGGGATGAGGGAACACGCAATAGTGTAGTGGTTATGATATGCTTCACATTGGACTCTATTCACACCACTCGAACAAATTAGTAATGGTATCCCCAGGTGTAGCACACAATATACAACTGTATGATTACAATATCCATATGCACTGTGAGACCCAAGGTATGTGGCGGAAGATAGGAATCCTCCATACAAAAATGAAAATCAACAGTGTTCCTATTCCATATATAATCAGTGGGCCCACTGCAGGAGGAGATATCAGCCTAGCTTTCCATTTGCTGATAGTGGCATGTGGCGGCATTAAGAAATCACCCTGAATGTGCTCGGGTAGATAACTGAGCATGTTAGGTGTCTACAGGAGATATATTTACACAAAACAGGGAGCAGACAGGGTAGATCTAATTGACTAGGTAGCAGTTTGCCGAGGTTGGTACTGCAGGTCTCAGAGTGGAGTGGATGAGGGGCTTAGAGAGGGGCCGTCAGAGAGCAAAAGATTAGCGCCGACGTCTCTGCCACATCAATTACAACCCGCTGCTTGGCTGGGGAGAAATCCCCACCACTGTCTCTTCAAGGCCACCGACCACAAACTGGGTGTGTCAGAGGTCATCCAGGTCCAGGGGAGGATGCATAAGGCCTCGGCCCTCCCAGTGGGAGTCCCTCCTGTGGGCTGGTGGCTCAGACTCCCCTGTGGAGGGAGGTGCCACAGAGAGTTTCACAGCAAACACCAGACCTGTCATTCACTGGAACCACATGGTCCTGCGCAGTAGGAGGGAAGTGGCAACGATGGACAGTGTAGCACAGAAGCTGTTTTCATGTTTTTACAGTAACAATGCTCTCATATCATGGTGCATGAATGAATGAAGCTAGAAGTGTATTTTATTGCATTTAGCAGTCCAAACAAATAATGAGAAAACAGTTTTATCATAAAAATGTTATTATTTCAACACAGTGACACTGTTTTTGCACTCTTTTATGTGTCTACCGTTAATGTTTTTTTTTAAATGATCAAACTGTTTTAACTTTTCTTATGTCATTTTATTTATTTATTTTACCTTAATTTAACCAGGTAAGTTAGTCGAAAACTGATTCTCATTTTCAATAACGACCTGGCCAAGAGGCAGCACACACAAACAGAATGAACAAATCAGATTACATGTACAAGAAATCATACAATGTCCAATATTTATTCTCTTGTAGCTAAATAAATTTCATCTTGTTACTATTTGCACATTATAATGGTATGCTCTTTATTTTTCTATTTTTACTATTTATTTCATTGTGCTTTTTGCTGCTGTAAGACTAATAAAGGATTATTATTATCTCTGATCTGTAATTTTCTTTAACAGTGACAGTTCATGAATTATTACTTAATGATGAAATATAATTCTGTAAATAGTTAAAATGTACTCAAGTGAAAGAATAATGTGAATATCATAGAGAGTATTTGTCATCCGTACATGCTCAGACTCAGTTAACATGAACACACTATCTTGCAGTGCTGATTGCTGGGCCAAAACGGCATGAAGCCATCACACAGAGTTAGTCTGCCTCCTCTGTTTGCCTGTTTTTGTCCAGCCTGCCAACTCTGGACCGGTCAGAACCCCCACCAAAAACATATCCAGATCTACATCCTTGCCAGCAGGGGGTTGACACCAGGCATTAGGCAGCAGGGCCTCTGATAGCACCAACATCTCCACCTTCAGCCTGAACACCCACCATGAACCCTGAGACCAGGCAGAGCAGCAGCAGAACAGTGGGGTGAAAATCTCAGACAGCTAAGATGGTGATGAATTGTAGCTTTTATCAACTGCCTTTTTGCTTACTTTTAGGCTATTTTCTATTTTATTCTCCCTAGACAGTTCCCAATAGTTAAGTGTAATATCTAATTCCACTGTCAAACACTGTAATTAAATCACTTGTATATTATCACTCAAAGGCAAAGCAAAGTCACTAGTCAAAGACACTAGGAAGAACAGTCTTTAAATAACTACAAAACAGAATAGAATCATAATCCCATTAACTTTAATTAGATGAAATTTGATGCTCACCTTTCTTCTTTGACAACAAATTAATGATAAGCTAAATAGAATTAAAACACTGGTAAGTGAAACCCTTTTCTTCCCCCTAAGGCTCTCTACTGGGTCCCAGCCTCACCTAAAAGCTCATGAGAATTTAGATCAAACCCCTCCTGCGTGGAGCTGAGTGAGACCAGCCATAAATTGCTAATAGACTAAATGAAACGAGGTAGGAGGCTCCTGCTCTGCAGCAATTACCCCTTAGATGTAGTCATTCATATCCCTGCATGTCTCGTTTCATCAGGGCAGCGCCGGCACTTTGTCAGGCTGTCTTTGTTGCACAGCTCTGGGGTAGTTAGAGGACTGACCACGGTCTCGATATGCAGGGGAGCACTTGAAACAACAAAGTGCCGTTTGACTGTCTGGACGTTCACAAGAATGGCTCCTCTTCCTGCCTTTCATGTATCACGGGTTCATATAATCAATTATTAATCAAAGTCGTGTTTTGAAACTCAAACTCAAAGACATTTGTGCCACACTTAAGTATCTCCCTGTGTTTTTTATTTGCTTTGCTGCCTTTTCATTGCTTTATTTATGAGTTTCAGATGAGTTATTGTTAATGCTAATCTTTGTGCAGCTGTAAGTTCTTATTTTGGGAGGTGGATTTTTACCAGACAAAGGGCACATATTTTTACACTTTTTTCTTTTACAAGTTACATAGATGAAATTGTGCAAAACACAGAATAGAATAGAACAGAACAGAACAGAATAGAATAGAATAGAATAGAACAGAATAGAACAGAATATATTGTCATTACACAGAAGTGCAATGAAATTAGAGTGCTCAGACTACAATGTGCAATGATATAAAAGAGAAAGTATAAAGTATATGAATAAACTACAAGTATTCAAAATGGCAGCACTCAAGCAGTGGCATGAGGCTTTCCACAACATGTGCTTTTTAAGTTTTTTTGGGTTGTTTTTTTTTTTACATTAGCCATTTAACAAAACATCTAAACACATAATAAAAAGACACCCCATAAAAACCCAATGTGCTACACTCATGTAGTTTTTTTGACATGTAATATTTTCCCTATTTTAAAGCTTTATTAATAGGTTAACTGGTCAGTCTGTAGTTGTGAATGCTTGTTTGTCTGTATATATCAGCCCTGTGATGAACTGGTGACACATACAGGGTGTACCCCACCTTTACTTGTTGGTAGCAGGGATAAGCTCCAGTACCCCCTGCAACCCTTTTGAGGACTAAACAGATTCAAGAAATGAATGAATGAATGGATAAACTGAAACTCATGTCACCTACTGTATATACACAACTTGACATACTGCAGAAATGATGCTGTCTGAGACATTTCACTTAAACAAGGACTGAGAATCTTCAGGTTTATTCGCGGTGCTACTCAAATGTAACTTAACTACAGGATTAACCAGTCAGTGTTTTAATGAAAATAAGAAAAGCAGTACTACTACCTCAGACCTCTAGAGTTGCATCATCCACTTTTCAATAGTACATCTCAGTGAATAAACCCCTATGAATAAATATTGCGGAACTTGCAACTCAATTCATCCATACAATGAAAAATTTATTCGGTGTTTGGGAAACTCCAACTCTTCTGTCCACCTTTTATTGTTAGACAAATTGAAGTGTGCACTGGGAGGGAGGCCAGCGGTAAACACAGAGAATCTATTTAGCCATCCCATTCCGGCGCTGAGAGGAGAGCTGGGCCCTTCAAAGGCAGAGGCAACAATGTGAGTGACATCGGGTCATCCTGCCTCCTCACAGTCACCTGGCTGATAGAATTGTTCTGGGGGGAGATAGGAGGGACCTGTGAAGCACAGCTTTTTTGTCATCGCCATATCTTATGATTGATGGCTCCATGGCCGCAGTGAATCTGCCCTTTTTAAATAATTTATGTTGCCCATCGCTATGGACAAGTAGCTTATAACTGGGTTGTTATTTTACCATTGACTGGAGAGATCAATACTTTAAAGACGCGACATAGCCACTAATGAACTACTTAAATGGCTCTCTGGAGTGAAAAACAATTGCAGTGTATACTCAACCAGAGTAAACTGTTTTATTGCAGATTGTAAAGTTCTACTAGTGGAAGTACTGTAAACAAAAGCACATACAAAAGGTAAAAAAACAAATGTTGAGGTCAGTTTCCACAGCCATAAGTACAAACTGTACTCCAAATAATTATCTATAACATTATACAAGAGGCTAATATGAGATGTAGTTATAAAAAAAGATCCACATTTGCCATAAATGACCTGCACTAAAACATAAAATGCAGTGCTTTAATGGACTACATTACATTGCACAACAGTGGCAACAATTAATAACGCAAAACTCTATACTGAATCGCAAAAGATAACAAGTGTAATTCCCTAAAAATAGTTCAGTAGAGTTAAGTGTTGTAAATCAAGAGGTTCTTGTTCATACTCCCTCAAACAAAGTGACAAATTAGCTGAACAATAGTGTTTGAATTCTTATTAAAGTTGATTAATTCATATCATTAGTTGATCCCACAACAGCTCATAAAATATAGTAAATTAATTTCTTTGCTGTGATTAATACATGAAACACTTGAATTAACATCAATAAATCAATTTGTGAATCAATTACATTATCATGTTTAAATACAGAGCTAATAGTGTACATTAACTAGCGTTGTAGAAGTGACCATATATCATTTGACATTCTAAAGAGGAAGGAGCAGAGGAGCATCCTTAAATGATCAACGACTAAAAGGGATCCAACTCTGACCTTAATAAGTCCCAATACATTTTATGTGACGTTGTTACTGTGAAACAAGGCTACGGTATGTACCGCCAGAATTCAATGCAAGCCATGGTTCCTTTAGTCTCTGATTTATTAGATACTGTAGGACTGATTACAAGGATGCGGTTTTGTTTGTGCATTTATCCGATAACATGCAGAGGCATAGCAACATAGCAAAGGCAAAGTAAACATGTAAAGTACTAAGAGTTTAGGAGTGCAGGACGTATAAAAATAATTTCAACTTAGAAAAATGGACAAGTTTAGAAGGTCCATTATTCACTATTTTATTTATTATATGCATGTTACGCCTGTAGCACCTATAGGTGAAGTGAATACAATTCCAAGTCAAGACCTTTATCCAATTTAGCGCTTAAAAATTGTCTTGTACAGGTGACTGCCTACTCCAGAAGGAACATGCCAGGTATGAAAAGCATGTCAAGACTTCTTTCTGTTGCACTGCGGTGAGCTACAGACATGGCTGCTGCAGGGGTGTGAGGGGTCCTCTCAACCAGCTGTTTTGTGGATCAGTCAACACAGTTAACGTGGCACACTTTGTAGAGAATTACACGTCTTACCACGGTGAGCTTTGGGCCTATATGGTCTCTCTAATAAACCTGGACCATGTAATGGCTGTCTGATCAGTCAAACGTAGAGGCAGCAGCAACGGGAGGACAAGGAAATGTCATCCAACATGGATAGAAAATGTACCTCTACTTTTGTTTAAGGTTCATGTGGGCCGAGTTTGATTGGTTTCTGGTGTTTGTGCCAGAGCTGGGCTTGTTAGATGTTATATGGGTATGAAACCGCTTGGCCTGCTGAGAAAACTGGCTCTAACACAGAATGAGTTCATGAAATG
The DNA here is from genome assembly GCA_037367365.1 of Apogon talboti. Classification (NCBI taxonomy): domain Eukaryota; kingdom Metazoa; phylum Chordata; class Actinopteri; order Kurtiformes; family Apogonidae; genus Apogon; species Apogon talboti. Next base: position 24,103,650 of record JAPQRQ010000015.1, read on the forward strand.
AGCTTTGTTCTGCAATAAGAAGCTGTACTGAAAGTAAAAATAATGGGTGAAGCTACATGAAGTTATAATAACTAACAACAGAAAGCCTGCAAATTCCATTTCTTATCCAGTATTATTATGCAACTAACTACAAAGGATGAGTAGGTTCACTTCCAAGGACAACGCTTCAAATATTCTTTGTGAAAAAAAACAAAACTTACAACCATTAACCGTCAGACATTCAGCCTCAATGACCTTTTGTTTCTTTGGGAAATGTACATCTTTACAAAAGCATAAAATTAAACATTTACATTGGGAACAAAATGTGGGACTGAATGAAAAACAATGTAAAACAGAAATACACTTAATTTCACATTTTCTGTGGCATGAGGTTGTGCCTTGTCACCTGTGTGCGACCTACGACCCATAATGCATCAGTCTATAATTTGTGTATTCATTGAATCTGTCCCATGTGCCATTAATTGTACATTTTTTAGACATTAACGTGTCTAAATGTCCAAAGGAAATCCAAATGTCAGAACCCTGAGGTTATACCATCCAGTGACTGACTGACTTCTGTCCTCACCTCTGCCTGTTCACAAAGCTGATGCTGTATTTTCTTCTATTCTGAAACATACTTGACAAACGCATTAAAGAATCAAAATGCTAACCAACTTGAAAGAATCCATTATTATAGAGGGGAATGTACGCACCTCTTCTCTTGCACCAAGAATTGTTTGACGCCTCAGAAGATAATTTGCCATGTAATTCTTTTCACCTACACAGATGCACCGACATACAGTACATGCTTTTTTTTTGCTTTTTTTTTTAACCCTGATAACGACCGTTAATTCATCAAGAGTAAATAAAATGTTTAGTTGGGAAGGGACATTAATTATCACATTCATCTGCTTGCTGTTTCCAAACTGGGCTATAATGAAATGTGCTGTAATAGAGATTGCTCTTGGGGAGGCAAGCCGTTTATGAATCGCTAGAGGTGCAGCAGCTGCCTTCCCCCTTGAGAGATAGAAATTTATGCCGTATACCCCGCTGATTGTTGAGAAGGTAAAGAACCAATAGCAGCATGTTCAGAGGTTTAATTTAAAGTGTGTTTCTCACTAGGCTGCTCACAACACTTAATTAAACTCTGCTGTTTTGGCAATGACAAATGCTGTGGTGCAGGAGGAAGCTGGGCTGCTGTGACTGAGAGGCTTTTGTAATTTCTTTCATGTGCAGCGATGGCCAGATCCAGGTCAGAAACTGTAGAATTAAAGAACTAAACAAGATTTAGACATGGGGAATGGGAGGGCAAGGGGGTGGGTGGTTACAGTCATCTATTTTTCTCTCTTTTTTATGTCCTCTTTTTCATTTTTGGAAAGTTTTGTCATAGATTTATGAGGGTTGAGCTTCTGAGCCTGGTTTTCTGCGCTTATTGCCTTTCACAGTGTCGTTTCCTAAGGCATGTGTCTGCGTGATGGAGACTTTTACTGAAAGGTATGATGAATAAAATGAATACTTGGGTTCTGAACAGTATATCGTTCGTATTATTTCATAATGGTCTGATCTTTATATTAAGTATCTTGGCATGACTCCTGATTTGCCCAAACCCTATTTTCACCAAAAGGCAGCGATAGTTTCAAATATGCAAGTAAGTGTGAAATTTTGCTTTAGAGGTCTAGCACACAAAAACATCAAACACTGAGCAGTCAACAAACTGACAGGGAGTGACTAATAGCTTTTTTTTTCTTGGTAGAAATCCAATTCATGCCAAACAAAAACCTTATTTTGTTTCTGTAATAGTATGACTGTATTACTGTGCATTTCATGAGATCCATTTAAAAGGTGGAGCCAGTCTAGCACAGAGCCACTGCACAGCCCTGCCTTGTGTTATGAAGTCGCAGAACTCTGGCTATACTACCAGGAAATAACCACAAAGATGCCTGCGAGGCATAAACAGTAGCTGGAGCATTTCATTCAATAATGTAATCCCTACTTTTAAGTAAAAGACCTCAATTCTTATGTCCTGTTTTATTACTTGACTGAATGGTACCGCGCATTATTATTATTATTTTTTGTCACATGTCAATCTTTCAACAAAGGGCTTTTTAAAAAAATATATACATATGTATTGTGTACAATTGCAGAGAAAACCAGACGAGTACAAAACATCACACATAACATGTTCATTTAGAAATGTGACAACAATATAATTACTGCCACCTTTTAATAAAATGTTTCTACCAAGTGAACACTGAATATAATGGGTTTCTATTATATTTTTGCACTTTTTTCATTCAAAACCATTAATTCGCAAATTGGTAGTTTATTAAGTCTGCTTCCTTTCAAATATTCATGGCATTTATTTTATTTACAGAAAATAAGAATTAAAAATCAAAATTAGTATGAAACACAATCACCACTGTCTTTGTTACCATGTTAAAAAAAATATTAATTTTACATTTAGTAGAAATTCCACATGAGACAAAACCTTTTCTAAGCTAATGCACAAAATAAAATAATAATTTAAAAAAGCAGTAACAAAGGAGAGGAAAAAAAGGTATTTATCCTGTTTTATATAGGGGATGCAAACAACTCCATATGTATTTTGGTGTTCTGTAAATGCCAGGGAGACACAGCAGCATCCGTTGGAGTTAACGGTGCAGCACTTTTGTGTTCAGTAGCACAAATCATTAATCATGAGGCCGGCCATATTCTTGTAGTGCCTGTGCTTTCATTACTGGGCCTAATTAAACAGTTCTGTGAACTGGAATCTCAGATTCCTCTGTTACAGATTATCATTAATTATGGTGAAAGTGCTCAGAGATGTTGGACTCAATTATATTCTGCTCAACCCTGGCAGCGGGGTGATTCATTGTTCTGAGCACTCCACAGCCGTACTGTCTCTGCTTATCACCAACCTCCACTTTTGTAAATTGGGCTCTGCCAGCCAACAAACTAAGAATTATGTGCTGCTTTTTTCATTACAAACATGTTGGAGGAGCACAGACCAATTAAGGGTGGGATATTTTGTGTGGAGTGATGAGGCAGGCATTGGTGCAGGGAGATGGGGGGTTGGATGGGG
>JAPQRQ010000015.1:24106810-24119859 GCA_037367365.1 Apogon talboti
GGACTATGGGAATGAGCTCACCATGCTGAAGTTGTGGCTTTATTACCTTGTGTGGTGCAGCCTTCCACCAAGTCTATTGACTGATTACGCTGAGCATATTTCCTCAATATTTCTAAGCTTTCAGTCTTGTAACAGTAAAATTAGAATTTTGACGGAATATTATAGTGATATTTCTGTGAGAGCACTACATAGACACAGACTTCCATTGTCCTGGAGGAGGGTTTAAATGGAGATTTCTATTACACTCGCAGATATGAGCGGGTATGGCTGGGAGAAGAGCGTCAACTTTTCATAATATTTGTGTATTACATGCAACTTTTTATGCAGCTGAACAATGTCAATATTACTTATATGGTCTTATGTAGAGTATGTGGGGGTCTGTGATCAAAGCCGTGTGTGAATGAGATTAGTGGCCACCTTTTTTTAGGGTCAGAGAATCAAAAAGGAAAATCTGAATCAAAGAGAGGCAGAAGTTCCAATGTAAGCTTAGGCCTTAGCGGTTTGCACAATTTCATATGCCACAGTAGGTAGTGATTTTAATATATATGAAAATCAGCCGGTGCTGTGTGCATGTGTGTCTTATAATATCACCGGTGGGAGATTTTCGCTGCCTTACAAAGCAGGGCTGTTTTCCTTTCTGCATCACTACAGTGTTGTCTCAGTGCGACTCACAATAAGATATCAGCCTCACTTCCATTGCTTTCAAGAGGAAAAGGGATACATGCGAGTGAAAAACAAATCCAAATATGACATGACAAAATTTTATTTCTCAATATCTTTCTTTCTCTCATAGTTCCTTAAACTGTGGTTGGCCTAATCCCATAATTCCCCTGGCAAAGGAGCAAGAAATGGGGTTTTTCCTTCGAGTGACAGACCGGCAGCTCATTGAAAATGTAATACACTACTTCCAGTCACAGGTCAGCTGGCAATCTGAATTTTAAAAGGACTGTGAATAATATTCTGTTTTATTTTGAAAATGAACTTTGTGGCCTCCATCATGAATCCAATATGTGTCTTAATCTTGTGGGCTCTTGAAGCCCAGAGCTCTGGAAGAAGGCCTTTGACTCCTGAACCTAATAAGGAAATCACTTGTTTTCCCATCCGTCTTCCCATTTTCATAGGGTCTGACACAAAACAGTCCTTTATTTTAAAAGTAATTGATGAAGCACTAATGTTTGTATTATATAACACTGAGGCTTTCCCCTTTAAACATTAATGTTATGCAAGAGGTCTTTAAGGAGTACAACCCCCACCACCCCCTAACACAAAAAATATTATTTATTTATCTTTTTTTCCTTCTAGTGCATTTTGTATAGGCTAGTGTGAACAGTATAAGCTATAGATGAAAAGATGAACATTTGAACATCCATTGTTATTCTGAACCGAACATGCCTGACAGTGGCAGTGAATTTAAGCGTTAATTACGCACTAACCTTTTCAGAATGGATATTTAGACACGCTGTGTCCTGTGACTCTGAATGTTCAGGAAATGAAAAACACCCAACAACCAATCAGTATCTACTCACATTAGCATAGTCTTTTAAAGCCCAATGCCCCAAAACATGGCACGGAAATCCTCTCCTATTTATCTTAAAATAGCCACTTAACTTTGACTGACACTAATTCTTACTACATGAAACTGTAGAAACCCCTTCGTTTCCCCCTTCTGTCTCTGTCAGAAAATTACAAAAGACAGAGTTTGTGATGTCCCCAGTGTGCAAATCCTTTTATTCTGTCAGATTACAGCATTTGATATGACGTAGTGCGGCATTCTGGCCTCTCATGCCTGCCAGAAAGAAGGGACCTGTCAGCAGCAGAGGGAAGCAGTGCAGATCATCACTCTGACTGATCCACAGGCCCAGAGACTGTCATCTCCTCCGACTGTACAAGTCAACACAAATAAAAGTGAGGAAGCAAAAGCCATAATGGCTGGGAGAGATCCAGGCTCATTGTGGCCATTACTTTTATTCAAACCTTACAGATGACATGATGTGAAAAATGAGCCTGTGTCTAGTCGGGTGCCCATTAGTGAGTGAGCACATTATCTCCCCTTTTTCACATTGAATCTCCTCCCTGCATGCAGTGGCAGATGCTCCAGAGGAGTCACTCACTTTTATGGGCTTTTGACTGCCGTACTCTTTTAAATACAGGGGTCTGCACCAGGCAGAGATGACGTATGGCTGTCAGTGCTCTTTACCTCACTGACAGATACCTTCAGAGGATCCCTCCTTAAACATTCTCGTCTAAAACTAAGGGGGACAGCTAACCTCTTCTCTCACAGAGCAGACAAGCCTGCATCAAATTGATTATTACAGCAAAAGGGGTGATTTCTAAAAATTTCTATTGCCAACCAATTACAGTGCCATTTATTTAAGTAAATTCTAAAGGCAGCATGGAAGAAAACCTCCTAAAGATTAATTATTCAAAAAATGATTTAATAAAAAATTTATGTTATATTTATATACTGCTCACAGTGCTTTTTCTCAAGGCTTTGGTGTTAGCAAGCAAGTATTGGGTTTTTATCATCTACTAAATAGTCGTAAAAACACTTCCCTGAGCTGATGAAGGAAAATCAATTACTTTGTCAAATCACGGTGTTCCTGTCACATTGTTGTGGCTGGAATTGACACGACTAACAAGTCCTTCCTCTGTGAATAACTCTTCTATTTAGACTTTAACAACAGGAGATGGCTAACAAGCCCTTTCTGCGATTTATTCTTCTCTTCAGACTATAACAAGTTAATGATAAACTTGCACAGAGACATTTTGATAAAGAGTTTAACACCCAGATGTACTTCACCGCAGGAATTTGCACAAATGGAGCACAACTAACGCACATCTACATTAGGTAGAGTTTGTTTTCACCTTTAAAACAAGCTGAATGAGGTCAGACATCAGTTTATTCATTTACCAAGAGAGCTTTTCTTTTTATATATTGTATTCTTTTGGGTGAATATACATGCACAATAGTTACAATCCCCCAAGGAAGTTTGTGCCTATTTCCAAATAGCATATACAGTATGTTACTCTTCAATGGGAAATAACAGTGCAACACAACAAAGCTCTGAGGTTGTGGCTGCTGACAGGGAGTCCTGGATTCTTTCAGGCATGAGTATAAACCAGAGCCGCTTGGTTCAATCTAATCTCTGACAAGAAACAACAAGCCTTTGGGACACCCCTGCGGTCCACCTCTACACTGCACAACATCATAAGCAGCTCAACACAGGGGGTTAGATCTACTGTAGCTGTCAGGGGAGAAATATGTTTCCATTTTACACCTTCAGTGGCGGAGAAGACCATATAAATGCTCCTCTTTTTCCCTTCACTATTGCTCACTTGTTTGACTCTCTCTCTCTCTCTCTCTCTATCTCTCCCTCTCTCTCTCCTCTCTTTTGCTCCTGTCAGTTTTCCCTGGTGAGTTCGTCCCACAACTATCCCGAGACCAGATGCTGCAAAGTCGACGAAACCAGTCGCATCCGAACGTTCTCAGAGAGCGGGAGAGCGTCAGCATGGTTTTAATTCCACATAAATGCAGTAAGTGCAGATATTACACAGAATGAGTTCAACACTGGCTCCACGAATCTTTCTCTTACTGCACAGTTGAAGTGGATATTATAGTTTCAGGTGGATTTTTAAGGCAAGGTACGTCTATTTATATAGGACATAACAAGAATGCAATTGAAAGGGAGTATTTTCAACATCCAAAAACAGATAAAATCAACATAAAAGCGATTTGAAATATGAAATTAAATGCTCAAAAAGCAGTAAAAGTTAAATTCTGATCTAATTACAGTAGTTTGGAGCAGAAAAAGGTGACAGTTCACGATAGCTGGTGACTGATAGTTGATTAATCGGCCAATGTCAAGCCTTAATCGCATCCAAATAACAAATATACGTATAAAAAATAAATAAATGTGGATCTCAGAGCATCAGATTCAAAGGATTTAACCAGTAAAACTGAAAGTGAACATGACATTAACTAAAATCTAAATCTAAGTGGGGCATTTTGAATATTTGAGCTATTATTTTCCCTCAAAGTCAGTAATTAAAACCATTTGCAGCCACTTTCAGCTGCTAACAACAGTATTTAAAACTGTCTCTAAATGTTTTACACCTTTTTGTTTTACACCTTTACTTACAATTACAAATATGATTAAAAATAAGGTTCACTTGCATTTAAAAGTTACTTAATTAGCAACAACAGGTACATGGTGAATTGAACATCACTGTATAACTGTAATATCATCAGTACAATAATGGGGTATATACAGTATAATGGGTGTAAGTTGTGTTTAAACACTGAGATACTGTAGACTATTCACGTGCTTCCAGCCATCACCGCAGTCTGTCAGTGTTTATCCAAATGTACCAACTCACGACTCCACAAGGACGTCAGACATGATTGTGCTAATCACCTGACACCTGATTTCCCGATTCATTTTCTTCATTCATCTTGAGTAAATGTAGCGACAGCTTGCAATCTGTTTGTTTTTAGTTGTCAAAAAGGAACCAAAGGCATGTATCAACATGGAATAAATGCTACTGCAAGATGTCACCAGCTGCACATGATATGATGAATTACAATCATATGTTAATCAGCCTGAGTTGCAGTAATGCGTTGTTTACACGGCATTCCATCACAAACCATGTAGGACTTTTTTCCTCATATACAGATACGGATTCCTGAGCAGACAGGAGGACTGCAATACTAATGAACAGATTCAGGTTTTTTTTTTTTTTTTTAGTTTGTTTTGTTTATCTTACAGCTTCATATGAACAACTAAAAATGCATTTGCAAAATAAAATGTACATTCAGTAACTGTTCATGCATTTATAATGACTTTTTTTTTTTTAAGTCTATCAGTCTGTTAATTTTCTCACTCACAATATTGGAAACCCAATACTGTTTTCATCCTTCATCACTCACTGTTTTTTTTTTCCTGACATGAATAATTATAGGTGTGTGAGTGTGTGTTGTAGAAGGTAGGCCACAGAGCAAACAGCAGTAGGTTCAGCAACGAGGTCAATACTAGTGTAAGTACCTTTTTATTTCCCCAGCCACCCACAGTATAAGATCCTGCAGTTTGTCCTGCAAATTTCCTAATCACTGGAATAGCCTTCCTGCTTTACTATTGTGTTTCTGTCCATTGGTTGATAAATGTGGAGGATTTAACATGTTTATACACTAATCAACACATAAGAAAAGATTTATATAGAGCATTATGTAGATAAAATGGATTTTATATATAAAAATCAAAAATTATTTTATGGTAAGTATCTATTGCTTAGTCATAGTGTGACAGTAAATAATAAATCATGAAATTTAGAACATAAAACATGGTAAAATCAGTATACTTAAAAGACTTTTAATTCATCACCACACATACATACCTCACTAAAGATAATAGTTTGAGAAAAATTTAAAAATAATTGACCCAAAGTAATATATCTAGTAGGAAAGGGAGTTTTTCATATAAAACATAACACACCTTCAGACAAATTTAGTGTTAAAGGCAAAAGGTTTCACATTATGGATGATCTAAGGACCTGATTAAATGGGTCAGTGATAAAAGCCTCATTCTCATTAAGGTGCAGCTTCTTTCCTGTGGCTGTGAGGATCGTGAACATGAACTCATGACACCAACTGGACTCTGCACCTCACCCAACATGTCGCACTTTAACTTGTTTTTATCCGTTGATTTGGCTTTTTACTTAATATATGTTTATAAGTACTGATTTTAGATGAGTTTTTATGTGTTTATTATTACACTGGTCCTGGGAGACACTTCTCTTTCATCCACGTTTTTGAATGACAATAAAAGAATCTGAATCTCAGAGGGCTTTATTAAACAAGTGAAACTGCAAACAAGGACATATTTTTAGGAAATTAGAAATGACAATATAGCTAAAGTCATTATTACGATATATTAATAAATATATAGAGGCAGGCTACTGTGTGTAAATAAATGAGAATCAAGAGTAAATAGAAACATCACAAGCACAGACACACTTATAAACTATGCCACAGTTAAATTGCTTCCACACTTCATGGGCTCAATATGCGATTTAAAAGAGCCTGGCGGTAGCAATATTCCTCTGATATGGTGTTTAGTTTTAATAGGAACCCTCAGCTCAAATATGAGCTGACAAACACAGCAAGACAAACACAGTCTCTCTCCGGCAATGAAATATACACTATCAAATAGACCTGTACCTTTTTGAATCCGCTGTGTGGGTGAAACTAAAGCGCAGAACAAACAGCATTGTGATATGGCTTTGAGGGTGATAACAGTGTCTGACAGGGTGGAGAGAGCAGGCTTTGGGCTCGGTGCGAAAACACAACCCGTGATTGACATGATTCCCTGGCCTTAGAGAAGTTTACCTTTTAATAAGAGCTGAGAGAGAGGCCCTCTCAACAACCAGGTCCAGGCTCTCACCGACAGCAGGCGCAGGCTGGGGAGGGGTGTGCGCGCCAGTTATTTGTGTGTGCATGTGTGTGTGACTGTATTGATGCAAGCGTGAGGATGTGTGCGTGTGTCTGTGCCCACTTGTAGCAGATTTCAATCAAGGATTTCAGCCATGCCCAAATATCCCTTCTCTTTTGGGCCGAGTTGTTTGAAGAAAATGAGTGGATTCAGGATCAAGAGCCTTTCTGGAGGAATTTAAGTCTGTTTGAGGATTATGACTTCTTCATCCTGTACAAAGCCTGCAGAGAGAGCTATATGCTAGCCCTTGGAGGCCAGGCTTACCGATGCATTCAAGACGGCGATATAGAGGCGATAAAACCCAGGAAAGACATCACAGTTTTGGGGCGCAAATCTTCAAAATAAACCGGCAAGTTGGAAAGTTTCAGTTTATTTTGTTCTACAACTCAGAATGATGTTAGAATATGTACATTCGACCGCAAGTAGGGATTATGTTCATTCTTTTTCAGTCTGCACAGTATTTTGACAAGTCAGGTCCATATATACAAGGACAGTTTTGTAATTTTACAACTCCAGAGCTTTTATCTGCTTCATCTGATGTAGAATAACCATTAAACTGTCAGTTGTCTAATTACTTATGAGGTTAATGACTTTAAAATGGTTGTAATTCCCAAATGATTCTTGCAATATTTCTGTGAAAACCCTAGAATTTTAAGCTGGGAGTCCACACTGGACTGCTTCATTTCAATCCACTTCGGTGTTGCACAAATGCAAAAATGACAACATTTCTGTCAAAATATACGGATCTGACTGGAACTGTTATAAATAGAAAACTTCTTGAAGCTAAAATTGTGCAACTGAATTACTTTTTTTTTAACTAAACAGTGAATGCGAACACCTGGAATATGTGAACTGACTAATATGAATAATTAAATAAATAAAACTGACAGTTGGAGGAGGAGCAAACAGTGTCTCTTTTGTTGTTGTTTGCTTGTAAAATGTTAACTGATCAAGATAAATTGATTGTTTTTTCCTCAAACTTACTGCTCTTACTTATAAAAACTTGTCAGCATTAAGCACACTAAGAATATACAGAAGCACATGACCACTGAAGTCTTTCTTAATACCAGAAAAGTGCCATAATTGCAACGATCTCCTAACTCACCACCTACTCTTCATGTCTGTGCTTATTTCTTTGACTCTTAACAAACTGCCCCGGAAGCCATGCCTCCTTTCATCTGACTTATAAATTACAATTAGCACACTAACACATCCCCTGCCAGCTTTGATCATCATTATCAGATTTCATCGGTACTTCCTGCAGCATTGACAACATGCCTGATCTGCTTCTGATGCATGCCACCACTGACCCGGCCTGCACTGGGAAGCGAAAATGACCGTGGAGTCCACTCTGTACAACGTTCATTAGTAAATCAGCAAAGGAATGAATAATGTCAGCACAGCCAAGGCGATACACTCTCAATGTATTTCTGCTCAAATCTGTCATTATTTACCCTGTTTATTGCCTAACCTGAAAGTAAAACAAGGAATCAATAGAAAATGGGGACAAATTATCGCAAGTGCCGATATTTAAGACAGCTGGGGTCTCGTCTGCACCTGATTCCTTCCATAGGCCTTCAGCTTATCGAGTATCAATTCATGAATTCCTGATAAGACCATTAGTTAGTTGTTGATAAAATAATTTAGAATTATCATATCTCTAACTAAGACAAATGAGGGCTGTTCAATGTCAAGATCAACATCTAGCAATTACGCTTCTTAATTCTTTTACTGTGTATTCTCACAGCAGTATTTTGCAGGTTTCTTACATGAACGTTAATTTCTGCAGAATATCAGACATAAAGATTGAAATTATACAGAAACATCTTGGAAAGTGGGGGATTTCTAAGTCCATTACACATAAAACTTACCAAATTACCTCAGACTGGAAAAATAATGATGACTATTAACATTTAATTAACCCTAGACTGTCAAAATAATGATGACTATTAACATTTTTTAACCCTCAAAGATACTTATAATCAGCTGCCCGTGACCAAACGCATCTACTGATATAAAATGTTTAATAAGTTATGAACCACTAAATAATACAGGTAAAATGCATGTTCTCTCTTTTTCAAAGTCATCAGATATGACCCATGTGGATGTTCAGAGGCTCCATAGTGAACATGGAAACACCATCATGTTCTGCAACACGGATTCACCAATAAAACAAATGTAGTTGGACAAATCATAGCGATTGTAGATGCTTCTTTTTAATGTTCAGTTAATGATATTATTTTTGATATGATAGCCTTTGGATTTACACTGAGCTTTGAAGAACATATACATAATCAGTCAATTAAATAGAGGAAAATATCAGATTTTCACAAAAAAATGCTAAATTCAAAGGACAATATTATAATAAATGGTGACAAATTACTTATAAAAGGTTAAATGTAGAGGAAAAATTCATTTGGAAGTCACCACAAAAATAGTTCTGGGTCTTTAAGAGTTAATTCTACTGAAATCTCTTGATACACATATGACCCATAAGCTAAATAATTCACACTGACTGTTTTTTCTGTAATGTAGTATTGTGCACAATACTTAAAAAGATGCGGTCACAGAGATCTGAATATACGAGCCAGTTTGTTGAGGAGGTCGCAGGACTTTGTTGGACTCCAGAGCAGCTCATCTGTACTCCACATCTTTTGTTCTTGATCAAGTGCAACCATCCTCATACAAAATGCAGCCAAACAGACAGAGCAAGGCGATCATCACCAGCAAAAGGAAGCTATGAACGAGCAGGGTAGAGGAAGTAGCATCTCCTACAGACAGTCTCAGCAGGGGACGGACTAACTATAGCCACATCAATGACTAACTCTCACAGCAAGGACACCTCCCTTCACTTTGAAAAGAAAATAAATTAAACAACAAAGGCGGACAGTGACATTCACAGCCTTTCAGTTTATTGCACCAAATAACTGCTCGTTGTCGTGCGTCCGGCGAAGGATTATTGTCGAGTTTGCGGCCGGTAAGACAACAGCAAAATGAAGAAGCATTTTAAGGACAAAGTTTCCTTCCCAGCAGGAATGATGATTGCTATATGGATTCCTAGATGAGGTAGAAAAAAACAGTCGCCTCATCTACTGGCCTAATATGGTCATTCCAACACAGGAGGAGACCCATCTTTGTACTTCTTCATGCATTACACACACAATCAATAATGGAAAAATATACACTGAGAAAGGCCTTAGTCGCACTGCCTACAAGCGGCATTGATAAATGATTTTGTGCCAGTTATGACAGCAAGGTGCATGCAGTGAAGAGAGTGGAAGGCCTTTTTAATAGTGCAAGGAGAGAATTAAATCAAACCCAGGAGGGCCTCCACTGGAAAGGAGAGATGCTGCATCTCTCTGCTCTAAATCACAGCTCTACTTAAGCCCAGCTCTCGCTTTCCCCATTTTTCTACATTATCAGAGGAAACCTGTCACTGCTGTCTATGGAAAAGTTTACAAATCATGATTTATCAGACAGAGGATCTCTAAACACCTGTGTGAAAAAATAAGCATAGCATTCCCTACATCATTATTTATAGGCCACAAAGTTGTTGTTTTTTTGTTTTTTTTTTTTTGCTAGGGAGAAACTTAAACATTGTGCATATAATTCATGAAATGCACCAAGTGTATAGAGTCAGTCTTTAGTAAATGCATGAAAATAGAAAAAAAAAAAAAAAAAAAAAACATAGTCAGCTAAACTATATATCGTGTCTGCCTATGTAACTATGTGGAAACACTGTGCTCCATTTTATTTTAATACAAAGCACCGTCATAGAAAGTGGCTCCTGATTTTCCAAGGGCGGGACTTTTTAAAATGGTTTAAAAAAAAAAAAAAAGAGTGAGAAGTTTCCAAAGGTCAAAAATTAATCAAACTCATTACCTGCAGAGGAGAAGGATCCTGGTTGCTGCTCGTTTAGCAGATTTTAACCTCTATTTTCTTTTCAAAGGGCTGGAGATTCCCAGAGGAGGAGATGTCCATGACTCCTCATTTACACCTGGATAAGTGAATGATAATGATCCTCCTAGGCCTCCTGGAAACACAAACATCACAGGTTTTTAACACAAAAAAAAAAAAAATACACATACAGCTCCCATTTATTAAAAACAACCATTAAACAATGCATCGATGAGATGAGTGAGATACTGCGTTATACATTTGTAAACATATAACTTCATGCCGAAAAAAAAAAAACAAAACAAAAACAAAACAAAAAAAAAAAAAAAAACACACAACCCAGTTTCTTTGCGGCAAACAAAAAGGCAAAGCCAAACCAGCTGGGGAGAGAAAATCCTTCTTACTGGCCACCATCGCCAGTCGCTGTCACTTTATCCACAAAATACTGCAGAAGAAAGTGACGGAGCAAAAGCCATGAGGGGAACAAGTGAACCCAGTGTGATGGACATACAAGTCCACTGCCTTGTCTCCATCTAATGCCGGACCTCTAGGTAGGAAGTTCATTTTGAGGAAATACACCCTGACACATGGTATATTATTAAATACACCCAAGTAATACTGAGCTTGGAATATATTGCAAATACATGACACAGATATTAAAAAGTAGAGACTGATCTTAACGGAAATAACAACACATCAGGATGTAAAGTGTGAAAATATATAATTTAACTAAAAAATATTACATATATACATTTACAACATATAGCATCTTAATGTAATGTGCAGTAAAAGACAACATATCAATTCACATTTATTCTTAGTTTCATTCTTTTACTGTTTGTGATGTGAAATACTATTAATCTGTAATATAGTGTATATGAACTGCACTCTGACTAGGAAAAAAAAGGCACAAGACAGCATTTAGTGTAATTTTTCATGCATAAGTAGCAATGAGCTTGATTTAAGCTGATTTGATTTGTTAAGTTAATGGCTTAAACATCCTAAATATTTAACAATAAAATTTAGGCTGCATGCAGACGCCACATCGACTGGTTTAAGCTTTTTCACGTGAACTTTTCTAAGATCTAAACCTGATTAAATCTGAATAATTACCTTCTGATTTTATCCTATATTCCTTTACACATCTGGATTTTATTGTATAATATGGATGTTTGCACAGAAACACTAAAAATACGGTTCAAATTTTTTGATATTAGTGTTATTATTAGTGATATTAGTGTAAATTAAAATACATTTTAACAGGTTAAATGTGGTGTTTCTATAGTAAATAACCTATTAATGAAATTAGGATTAAAAATGTGATTGAGGTGTATTTTTCCTCGCAAGAAATAATAATAAAAAAAAAAAGAAACAACATTGATGCTCTAAGGGAAGTCCAGGCTGTAAATGTGCACAATATTCCACATTATATACATGTCATTTCAGAGTGCACTCTAAGTGACGCAGTGTCAAATCTGTGTGACAGATTTAGGTGAACGCTGGTGAAGGGAGCCCTGCGTGGGGAGAGCGGCTTAGGGCTGACTCAAGCAGCCACTACAACATCTCCAGTAGGCAGGAAGGAGCCCTGCTCAGCGCCGAGCCGCTGCCCGTCCAGCCCACCAACACTGACACCAATAACCTGACACCATTGCCATCTTCTGACTACCCTCACACATTGACTCTTCACGTCCACTTTTTTTGGGCCCGGACAAAGTTTGGAGTTACAGAAGATTGACACGAGAGCAAACCTTCAGAGTCCGTCCGGAACGTTTAACAAGCTTCAAATGTAAAATTACTGTTTGAGACTTTTTAATAATCTGAGGATTGACAAATTTAGTTTATAAGCTCAATACTTTATGAGAGGAGTAAAATGAGATGGTGTAAAAAGGCGAACCAGTGCATGTGGAGGTTTCATTTGTAGAAGAAATGTCTTGCTTGATTTTCAGGGTACTGTCTCCCTCTTTTGGCTGAAAGCAGATAAAAAACAAGCAGAGGCCAAATTAGGACGATTTAGACCAGGGCTGTCAAAGTCATTTTAGTTCAAGGGCCACATACAGCCCAATATGATAACCAGTAAAATAATAGCATAATAGCCTATAAATAATGAGAACTCCAAATTTTCTCTCTTTAAATGCAAACAAGTATGTGAATAACCTGAAAAAACTGAAATTTATTGAGAAAAATAAGTGCAATTTTACCAATATTATACCTGAACTTATCATTTATACATTACAGATCACAGTGGATCTACAAAGGCACAAAACATTTAGTAACAGGCATAATATTGTTAATATTTTGGAGTTTATATGGTCAGTGTTTTAGACAGATGCTATAGGCATTTAATGTATTAACTAAAAGAAATATCATAGAAGACAATCAGTCTTTAACTTTATACAATAGCTGATGCTCCATTTTAGTCAACACAGAAAAAATATCAAGCTTATTTTTCAACTTCGAAATATAACAGAAATATTTTTTTATTTTATCATAGCTCTATAAAAACAATATCTATGTGAAAACAATATTTTTGCTCAATGTTAATGTCAAATAAAATCATTGTGATATGTGTAAATGCTTTAGTTTAAACAGTGACTGTGGTTTATGTTTCTTTAAACTATCTATCATGTTTGCTTTAATTCCAGTTCATAACATGATAAATTAATAGTA
>JAPQRQ010000015.1:24126749-24155532 GCA_037367365.1 Apogon talboti
TGGAGCATTTATTGTGTTGTTAGTTGATGCGTTGAATACATAAATAGCAAAACAAACTTGTCGTAACTCATCAGGCGTGTGAAATAAGAATAAAACTACATTGTCAGCCTAATTTCCTCCTTTAATTTGCGTAAATTGGTGATACTGAAACCACAAGTTTTCATCTCCCTCTCCAAAAGTTAATGGGCTACAAATGTTTAGAACACAACGAAAATCTTTAATGGGATACTTACTGCTTTCTGTCACACATTTCTACATCCATGAAGACTTCTGCGTGGATTACAGGTGGAATAGGAACCGGTAGGTGGACACACAGCAGTCGGAAGTGACATAGGCCCAACAGACGCTCGTTAAATAAATAAATAAATAAATAAATAAATAAGTCGTAAAAGTTGCTTAAATTATCTATCACTATTTTAATAATATTACTTAAATTACAAGTTGCTGCAACTTTTGACCAATGCAAAAACCTAGATGATAATACTTCTCATAATATTTTGTTTGAGGAAATCTATAAATATTTGCAAAACGCCTTTTCACCTAAGTTTATGTGTGTTTTTCAAGGTTTAACACAGGAAAAGTATTTCCTTCTGTTTAATTTTAGTGAGAATACATTGAACTTTATTGACACATTTTTAAAGAGAAGATGCAAATCAATAGGAAATAGATTTTAACTCACAGTGTTTTGTTAACAGTGTTGTCTAATATGTTATTTTATCCACAATACCTCAAAGAGTAAGTTATACTCTCTTCATTAACAAGGGCAAATCATAGATATATAAAAGGGCTTGACATTTACTCTATATATTATAACATGCTCCAGGATGTGAAATATACTCTTTGGCCTGAGGGTGGTGCTAGAGCAAAACTTAACGCTGACTAAGTACATGAGCACATCCTCTCAGTGTTTCTACTCAATACATATTAATTTTGATTGGTAGAAAGTTACCGTATCAAAAACATATGTCCTGTGGTGTGTATAATTTTGTGTAGAAAACATCAGTAGCATGTGTTCTGATATTGTAACACTGAAATGCAGTATCTTGTATGCAAAGTTGGCCTGAATCTGACCTGAGAATATGAAAAATAAAAGTAAAAGTATTAAAACCTAACCGTGGATATTGACATTCCACTGGATGTGTTATAGTGTTTGTCTACTGCTTTAAATCATATCAGAGTGAAAAAATGTCCTAATTGTGGAACAAATTTTTAATAACAGTGATTAACAAATAAACATTTGTGAGATCTGTTTTCCTTGGTGTAATGTATCTTGTAAAAGCTATGTTTTTGATGGAAGTGATGCAGGGTGAAAACCCCTGTCCTCAGGCAAGCTAATATTTTTATTGATATTTTAAAAATGTCGATACTGATTGATATTGTCGGAGTGTTTTTAGGAGGAAGTACGACAGCCCTTGTTTCTTACATCGTCATTAGGGGTCTGGCTATTGTTGTAAGAAATCCATGAAAACTTATGCTTAACCTTGTTGCAAATCAATATGAAAGCATCCTCATTATGTCAGTCATCCTGGTTAACTCAGCATTAACACAGTTTGGTTTGAGTGTGAGTGCACGTGTCATACTAAAGCTAAAATCTGTAGAGTGATATAGAAATTTGAGTCTTGCATATTGACTTACCATATTTTGTACATCAGGCTATTTCTGTCTCACAAAAATAGTACAGTAAACAAAAAACGCTGGATTTTTTCAACCAAAAACTGTTTACCTTCAGTCTTCCATGGTGACAACATGTCTCTCATGCTCAGCAAAAGTCAAATCATAGTATTTCATTCAACATTCCAGCACTGCAAACGAAAGACATACTATAACACAATATATTTATACTTATCTTTTAGTATTGCATAGTAAGACATGCATGTCAGACAACCAGGTAATACATGTCATCGATCAAAAAAATAACAGTTTAAAAGTCATAATTAAAAGGAATGTCACAAAAAAATGCATGTTGAATTCTAATAAGCAGCTAAATAGTTTACCCCTTATCAGGAAATATACATTAAGTCAACATTGTAGTAAGGAACAAAATAGTCATGCAAAAACATTTTTATTTATAAGAAAAAAATTTTACATCATATTTTGTTATTGCAGTAAATAGCTCAATATCCGATTCATCTATACAAATACTTTTCTTCTATTATTTCTAGTTTTATAATAAAAGAAGAAGAAGAAAAAGAAAAAGAAGAAAAACAACAACAACATCACTAAAGTTTGTTCAAAATATTCATACCCCAACATTCACAGAAGAGGAAAAAGAAAAAAACCATTGCAGTCGCAGATGTATTCAGTTGCTGACTCTGCAGTATCTGTTGGTTCATTAGTTCTCTATTTGTTGTCTGAATGTTAAAATGTCTGCATCTTTTCAATGAGCTGTGATACAGCATTTTAACCACAGTTTCTTATTGCATTTTAACCAAGTTGTCTATAAAGCTTTACCATTTGATTCACTGTTTGTACCGCTTATTGACTTTTCCTCAGATTTTATACAGTATGTTAAGAGTTTCATTACATTTGCTTTATCTAGGATTCTCATCATTACTGACAATAAAAAATCTATTGTGTGAAGCTCATTTAATGTTACTGTGCTACATAAATACAGTTGGATAATGTGAAAATAATAATAATAATAATAATAATAATAATAATACAAAACAATTGAAGAGTATTCAAAATCCCTTAAATGTTTACCTATATGTGAAATGCAAAGAAGAAATAAGAGATGTAACAACATGAAGGTGACATAAAAGATGCATGATGATGAAAATACAGTGCAAGAATAATATGTGTAAGAGATGAAACAAGACGTAAAAGATGCAAACCTTATGAAAATAATGTGTGAGTCAAAGATGCAACTGGGTTAAAATGATATAAAAGAGCTAATGACAAACAAACAAAGACACAAAGAAATATAAAAGACGTGGCAAACAAAAATAAACTTTGCAATGTTCTTATAGTGGAAGGATGGGTAAAATTTAGTCATTTTAGTAATTTAAGATGTTTTTTTTTTTAATTTTGGGAGGAGAATTTTTAGATCTTGAGCTGAATAGAGTTTGGGAACTACTGGTTTATATAAATATCCTCAAGTAACTATTACACTTAAAATTAGACATCTTAAATGGTTCAAAACTTAAAAACACAGATAATAAAATGATGCGTCTACTACAAGTCCAGTTTCTACTGCACCTATGTCAAATTCTGCTCAGAAAATGAATAAATGAAGTGTATGACATGTGTCTGCGGAGACCCACACTGGTCGTTCATGGGACCCCTAACCTTGTCATGCAGACATGGGAGCGCTGTCAATCATACCGTGGTCTGCCTGGGCTGATGGAGGCACAAATAATGGACTGTGACACGGAGTCTGAGAACTGCATCTCCTCTTCTCTGTACCAAAGTGAGTGGGGAGATTGAGACTTGGGAGGAGAATGTGGAGGGGCTGCGGGGAACATCATGCAGAGGTCACCAGCTGGGCATCTCCACATAAAACGCCTCCAACCCAGAGCAGGATGAGAAAGGGAGACGAGATACAAACCCCTCCACATGCCTCTGGTAATATTACATTAAAAGTGGTAATTCTCCATATCATACCAGCCTCAGGCGCAGACCCCAATAGTATAATTTCTGAACATTTCACCTCTCTGTAGACTCTTGATAAAGAAAGACTATTAATGGTGCTGTAGGTGAAGCCTTGCCACTGGTGGTGTTTATATCTTTAAGTCTTCCTGCAAAACTGGAAAGGAATGGAATATACTGTGTGTAAACATAATATTTTTTCAATTTTCAACTGTGCCAGTGATTACAGTCTTTGTTTTGTACATTAGATGGCACTGCTGTCCTAATAATGAGCTAATTAAACTTGCAGCCTGTTTTACATGTTCAGCATAGTGAAAAAGGATTCCACATAACTGATATCAACAAGTTAAAGGTCCAGTGTGAGAGATTTAAGGGGATTTAGAGGGATATTATTGTAGACATTTAATAAAATATTCTTAATTATGTTTTGATTAGGGTATAATCACATGAAAATTAGTATTGCTGTTTTTGTTTCCTTAGAATGAGATGTCTGTCTCTGCTCTACTATGTTGTAGCTCCAAATGGTCACCTTCTTCTTCTTCTTCTTCTGTTTTTTTTTTTTTTTTTTTTTGTCTGTGCATTGGTGTCACTTACTATGCTTGAGTGTTAACCGTTTGCCTTTTACAAACTTAAGATCAGGACCCAAATGTGTCATGAAGCTGCCAATTGTCAAAATAGTACATGAAAATACACGTGAACTTTATGTATCCAAGTGGAAATAAATGGATCACGGGGCTGTTTTTATTGGGTCGCCAACTGTCGAAATCCATGACAATGATATGATATTTCAAACGACGTTCTGTCTTAAAACAGAGGAAGATTTTATAAATAACAACCTCACCAAAGCCAGTGGAGAAGTGTCACTCAGACACAGACACACAGACAATAACACAGCGAAAACAAAAACGATGTAAAAGACAAAACAAGCAAAAAAAAAAAAAATGGTGTAAAAGATGCAAAAAGACACAAATGAAAGCAATGTAGAAGACATAACAAGACTCAAATGATGTAACTGATGAGATGAAAATGACACAGAAAACACAACAATATTAAAACCATGTAAAAAAAAAAAAAAAGGAAAAAAAAAAAGACATACACTAGTGTTTGTTGTGTATATGATGGTGAGGGTGTGCTGCAGCCTCACTAACATTAACCTGTCAGTGTTAGAAACAATTCTTCCAACATTCTGGCAAAGTGTATCTAATTCCCCATTGTTTCAACAGTGGATATTTTAGCAATTCATGACACATTTTTGTAAATTTGGGTTCTGATAAAACATTGGATTGATTTTGCGGTCTTGAGCTGAACCACTGCCTTAGTTAATAGAACAGAGCAGACAAGTACTGGCTTTAAAGAGGGACCTCTGCATATTACAGCCATCGTAGGTAAGGGTGGGGGAAGGATTTAACTGGTTGCAATCCATAACTTCACCAGTATATATCCATCCATCCATTTGCTGATCTGTTTTATCATCAGGAAGGTCTCGCGGGTGATGGAGTCTGTCCATCCACCAACGGGTGAGGGTGGGGTACACGCTTTACATTTATAGGCCATCACAGGTCCCCATTAAAGATCCTTTTATTTGAATAAGAAACACATCACTGTCTGTGCATTTGTTATGTAACATGGTTGCAGACTGATCATGTGATCATCATGAAAGCATGAATCCCAATTATCGGCGAATGCTTCAAATGCAGAACATGAGAGAATCCACATATTTGATGTACTTCATTTGGAACATGACTCACAGATTAGAGCTTCAAATCTGCATGTAATTATTACAATAATTAAAACAGCAAGAGCAGATGATGAAATCAATATTAATAGATCTTATTGTTGTTCATGTTCATGCTCAGATTCAAGGCAATATGAGTCTGTAAATGAAGATGTATGGGTTCAACCATGCACTTTAGTCTTCATTTACCCAAACTGCAGTACACTCTGTATCTTGACTCTGTACAATACACGTAGAAGAAAGAGTGTCTTGATTGTGCTTTTGGATTATTTGATATAATTTGATAACAGAGGAAAAACACAGCAGAGTAATCCTATTTGTAATCTGTGAAGATAATGGGAAAGTTTGTCAAATATTAAATAATTTCCATGCAGATGAAGAGTGCAGTAGTAACATAGTGTAAAAAAACAAACAAAAAAAAAGCAGAAATACAGTATGTTGTGAATATGTAACACTGGTCTACCACCAAAATGCTTCCAGAATAATACAATAATACAAGTGAAACTAAAAAAAAAGAGAAAAAAAGCGCTAGTTTGCTTTAGTTTACAAGAAACAGTGTTGGGTCAAAATGTATAATTCTATGAATTATTGATGGAATGGATTTTACTCAAATATTATATCTCTGAGCTACCGGTTCTATTTCACAAACACTGTCTGCACCTTAGAACACATTCAGTTCTCAGATTCCTCCATCAATCTGTCCTATAACTGCACATAAACCCATATATGTATTTAGTAACACTTTATAATATATCTTGAAAACAACAATAAATTGACTCTTTTGTCATTCGTTTTCAAATTTGTCTTATTAAAGTGTGTAAAATTTAGCACATTTTACCTGTAAACTAAAAAAAAAAAAAATTAGAACGGTGCAGGAAATTTGAATACTGCATACGTCTTTTTTCACGACGTGTCTAAAAGTTCCTCAGTAATTTGAAGGAATTATGAGAAGATGCCCACTTGTACATGCCATGATCAAAAATAATTTAAATTATATGTAAAATTATTCCGAACTTAGACGCGCTGACTGTATATTGACTGCATTTATAATGTATGTCTCTTTGATTGTGTGACTATATTAAAACTAGACTATGTAAATTGAACATTTTCCTCCTCACATGAATTCCTAAAAGAGATTATATAATATAGGTTATACTTGCTTTCAGAGTTATAGCATACTGTAACTATGAATTGGAAAAAAAATAAGCTGTATGGTACAAAAGAACATACCTTTTGTACAGTGCTGTGGCTTCATGAGACAATGTAATCTGAATTATTTATCTATGAATTTGCAATCAGTGCCAGGTGTACAGTGTGAACAGCATGGGGGATTACACAGGAAAGAGAAATGCTTCCTCTGACATCCCCTACAGAGTAAGATGGCCTGTAGTCCACATCAAAATGTTAAATCTTCTACACCTGACAGAGCCCGTCTGACAGGAGGGCTGTGTCTAATTATAGGCAACTCATTATCTACTTGCTGTGCTCTGTGTATGTGTGTGTTTTGCATGTGCATTAGGTTGTACTTTACGTGCACATCTGTGTGTTTTGACATTTTCCCTTTGAGTATACGTGACATTTACAAAAGATTTCAATGTTTCCACCAAACACAATATTGAAGTAAGCTTTAGAACTCCCCGGAAAAGTGACAATAAGGAGAACAGAGGTCACTTAGTCTGACTAAACATGACAGTCACCTAACCTTTACTGCATGTCCATTATTGCACATCACATCTAACTTCACATCTTCTTTCACAGTGTGACAACCTCTTTCTTTCTGTCCCCTTGAACTTTCCTGCTGCTCTATATGTCCACAGTTGTGTAAATCTGTCAGCTCTTGCTCTTGCTCTTGCTTCAGTGAAGAAATCTGCTCTTGTTCTCCAAGATTTTTGATGTGAATAGGTGGCGTGGGTTTTTGCGAGCAAAATACCACGTTTTTCATTGGAGTGGCTGTAAGGATGATATTAATTAGCATAATTGCAATGACCATGTGGACTGAGATTATTGTGTGGCTGCTAGGCTGTCTGTTCTATTGTAGCTCCTCTTAGAGCCTGTGGATTGCTCATTGACTCACCCAGCAGTTGCGTTTCCTAGCAACGCCTCTTGAATGTACTGTACAGTACTTCCCCATCTCATGGGCGCCTTTAATAATCTGCTTTGCTATTTCCATGTAAGCTTTGTTAAAAGATTTATGGTGCATTTGAAAGTGCTTTTCTCGCTGCTGTTCTTACAATGTACGTCAGCAAACAGTGCAGATTCATAGCATAAAACGCAGTTTACAGCAGGGCTTTTTCATGAATGCCTTTGTATGACAAAAGAATTAACATGACGTAAGAATGTAAGGATTCCAGTTCAAACAATGAGGGAAAAATGCTGACCGGTGTTCATTGTTCTGAATGAACTGCTTCAGAATGATCGCAGTGTTCCGCTACAGAATGGTTGTGACCTGTGCAATTTCATCAACTGCACTGCACTCCTGATCGACAGTTTTAATAAGTGAGCATAATTTCACACTGGGACTTCTTTGTCATGGTAAACCTGTCTGTGTGCATACATCATGCTGCTCGGTGCCACTGTATATAATGATGGGGACGTTCTGCAGATATATGTGTAGTTATCAGCAATAGCCCTGGATCATGGGTTCACAGTAACAGAGGCTATAAAAAGCAGAAGTACATTAGGAAGTGATGAGCTAAGGGCAGCAGAAATTGAGAAAGGTTACCTGTTTGCAGGTGATGAATCCTGGCATTCTATGTATTGTTGCCTGAGTCCCGACTGTGAAATTTATGGCCCATATAAAGCCACCTCATCATGCAGCTGACAGACAGTATATATTCTCCAGGACAGCAGATCATGACTCCTGCTGCCTTGTGAAATTGCAACTGAGATTCCTCTGAATCACCATGTAGTGAATCTGTCTTGGTATGTAGGCCTTGAAGCTTTGGTCTTAGCGCAGCATTACGACATGCATTTTCATTTTCTTTTTGAATTATATTTTCCTATACGGTCCAACCCATGGTACCTCACAATAATCCAGGGTAATGCATTCCGGGATTGTACCGTCATTATTCAAAATAAGTTGGCCTGTCCCTTCATTCACAAATATGTCCCTCACCCTTCTGTCACATAAGCTGCTACAGTCATGAACCATGTGTAACCGTATATAAATATTAAAAACTACATCTTCTGTGCATCAAAAGGCCTCTTGGGGCTTGGCATGCTTCTCTGCATCATGTTCACCTGGCTGCTTGTCCCACTCTTCAAACTGTTTTGTTTTATTCATGTCTATTATTGAAGTTCTCCTCCTATCATATAGAGCAAGCACAGACCTATGATTGCCGCTTCAGTGCTGCATTCACATCCAGCGTCCTTATATCAGACCTGGAGTTAGATCCTCTAATTCTCTGTCAGTTTGCTTTCACTCTCTCTCTCACTCTCTCTCTCTTCACCTGTTTCTGTCCATTGCTTTTCCCTGAGGTGAAGAAGATGTTGTCTCCCATCTGGCTGACTTCACAGCAGACTGACAGTCTGTTGCAGTCCTCTTGTGACTAGATGCTGCAGAGTTTTGCCAGAAGCCCCACTGAATTAATGGAACTATATTTATAGGGCTGCAGCTAATGATAATTTCCCTTGATTAATTCATTTATCTTTTACTCTATCAAAGCCTAAATTAAAATAGTGGAAAAAGCCCCTTTTAATTCACTAATCTACAGTCAAAATCCTAAAGATGTTTGACAAAAACAAACGGGGCAGAAAACTCCCCTTAAAAAGCTAAACCAATCTCTGTTGTAGTCAATGGTAATTTCTAACAATATCCATAAACTATTAACACTGTAGATAATTATATAAAGATAGGCTTGTTTTGTAAAATGATAATCTAAAATTAATTCCCCAGTCTATTAAACTAAGTATCTCATTCAAATGCAAAATCCAATGCATTGCTAGTAAAACATATAGGGACAAAAATATTGGGACACAACACATTTGCAGCCTGTGAGACTTTCCATCAATGTTGAAATATTATCATGATAAAAGTTGTTGTTGATAATCATCACAATAAATGTAAAATCTCTATTTTTGTGAGCTTTTTTTTCTGAGTGAGTGATGAAGAGAACAGAAAACAGCCATCTGTGTTTTAAAAATGATTATTTATGGTCAGGATGTGACAAAGATTTCAGAGATCTGGAGGTCGAACATTTAAAGCAATTGTAATGATTAAAAATATCAGTGTTGAGTAAAATTAAGTAAGCATAGATGACTTTTGTAAGTCAGCCTCCTTTTAGCACGGAAACGCTTGAATTCAATTTGTCCCAATAGTTTTGCCCACATAGCCCGCACTTTAATATACATATACTGTACATATCTATACATATATGCATAGGTTAATTCTCCTGTTATTGACCTTGATCAAGCACTGATGAAGATCTGGAGTTGGTCCCTGAGCATCTTCAGTAGTAACTCACTGGTCCTAATGTACTAAGTGCTAATGCTATGGTAAATGCTATGTGAACTGGGATGGGGAATAGTGACATAAACTTAACCTTAACAACCTGGCCAAAAAAAGTCACCACCTGGATTTAACTAGGCAAATAGGTAAGTTATGACCCTCCCACTCGGTAATAACTGCAGGGATTAACAATTTATAACTACTCCAGTGAGTAGCCTCTCATTTCTTAAACAACTATGACAACTGGAATGTGTTTCAATGGAATAAGGTCATGTGACCCTATTCCAGAGTGATGGATGATGCATCTGCCTAGTGCCTGTATTACAAGCCATTAGGGGCAGTGTTATGATCTGGGGTTGCTTCAGTTGGACAAGTCTAGGTCCATGAACAGTATTTGCCCAAAAATGGTTGGAAATAAAAGCATAATCTCATCAAAAAACGATGCAACAGCAAATAATCAAAACCAAAAGAAGTCCAATGATTTTTTTTTCCCATGTCCAGGCTGTGCATATGAGTCATATTTTTGTGTATGTGTCTGCCTCTGAATGTGTCACCGACGCTCACTAGGGCCTGTCATACCTCTCTTACACCACTACTTGGGCACCGATTGAAAATGTTTTAAATTCTGCTTCAGCGATATCTTTATCCCGGCACATTACTTGCTGTCTCCAACTGAATAGTCCATTTTATTAAGTGTCTGGCGTAATAATAGACGTTAACTGAGTGTGCAGTTCCGTTTTTTTCCCTGTGAATTGACAGTCATCTTGCATACTTAATCTCTCTTTAGCGTCACCGACTGTGGGGAAGAAATGTGACACTGATATTACCCCACTGAGATAAGATTCTCCTCATATGTGGGCCTATATTTAATTTGTTTGCCCCCCTCTCGACATCACATTTGGAGCCACAGTTTTACAAGGGTTCTGAAATGCTGTGACTAATGGCTGAGCATATGGCTTCCAGCATTAGTAAATGTATTGCCTGAGAGATTCTCAAATTGCACTTTGGGTTACCACATATTTGTACTTTAACAATTTGATATTGGTTGCTGTGTTACTCCCATGGTAAAAGTACAAATGATTCTAAGACAGTATATATATATTATACTCCTGAAATAATGATAATTTTAGGTCAAATTGTGGTGTGCAGTATGATCTTTTGTAATTCAGCCCTGCAGTGTGTCTTAATTAAGCCATTAGGAGGCACATTTCTTAAAGGCTGCCCCGTCTGGTGTTAATGAGCCACCTCAGCTGTCCACTGTGGTTACTTTCAAGGCCGTGCGGTGCTCATTGGGCAAGTATAAAATGAAATAAGGAAGTATGAGTCAGCACTGAGAGAATTCACAGCAAGGTGATTAAAGGTAGTAGTGGAGGCCCTTTCTGGGAGCAAAAGATTAAGCCGGTGCTACTCTCTCATCTTCCTCAAAGCCGGAGCCATTTGATGTGGCCCCTACAGGCGGCTCGTGTAAAAACTAACATTTCTCAGCAGCAGAACACAAATGAAATGCACATATTCAAATGTGTTTAGATGAGAGTGGCTATCATTAGACGATAAATTGAAAGATTGGCTCGGCACATCACAGACAGCATTTGAAATTTCCTCCTGCTGAGAATTTGGTGACAGAGAAGATTTTGTGTCCTCAGCAGCCAGACACGTTCAAATATATAAAGCCTCTTATTTCTTCTGACGCTGGTGTATCAGACTGTAAGACTGCAAGCATTTATGGTATTACGCCAACAGCAGTAAAACATTAAACATATGATCAGAGCCCAAATGGTTGATGTTATTAATTAGCAAATCAAGAGCAAACTAGTACCAATTTGATAACTATTTATTTGAAGAGAGATGCTAAGCTTCTTAAAATTGCTGCTTTTTACATTTAATTGAAGATGCACAGTAAAAAAAATAAAAATAAAAATAAAAAATCAGGAAATATTTAGGAGGAAGGCAGGTAGAGCTGACCACATCCTGACCACGCTACAGCTTTTCACTCCATAACTTTTATATTCAACTGATCCAGGTCCTGTTTCTGAGGAAGGTCAGAGACTGGATGAAAACCTCAAAAGCAGCTTGTCTGTGAAATTCTGCTGCGGGATAATTTAAGACCATATAATGTATATGTTACCCTGTATGTACAGTCGTGTAAGCGCGTGGGTGTATGTGTTGATGTGCATGTTTTTATGTTCTATGAGTTTATGTATGAGCGAATGTGCCTGAAAGGCCTGTTACGTATTCCACTTCCATATGTCCCTCATATATTACTCAGGGATAATCATATTAAAGTGAGTCACACTTGACCTGCCTTTCAGAGGTTTTAAATAGATCATAAATACCACTGCAGTATGGTCAAATTACTGATATGTTACATGTCACATTTATGTTTGATAATATGCCATTTTCCATGACGCAGAATGGGAATTGTAATAGCCTTTAATTTATGTCATTTATTTTGGAGGCACCATTATTCACGGTCATTGTCAATTTTAGAAGCGATGGAGCAAATGATTTAGATAAAAGGCTCTTTTGAAGGCATTCATACAGCCAAGGTCTCAGTCTTTCATTGCCCTGCACTGATTTCCTGATGTAGAGATGGCCATTGTACTGTACATAGATGATGCCATTAGCACACATACATTAAACATGAGCCACGCGCCAGGCACTGGAATAAAATAGAACAGATGGTAAGCATATTTTGAGCTGAGCCAGAATGAATAATTCTCCCAACTGATGACACAGCAACGCCAGAAAACAGCTTTGGATACTCCAACTTGTTGTTAATAAAGTTTTAATTCCCGCATTCAAGTCGTCTTTAAATCTCTTGGAATTACACAGTTTAGGAATTGTTATGAGAAGGTTAATATGAAGGGGAAAAAAAGCACAAGTGTGGAAACAATAATAGAAAACACAGCCATCAAAAGCTCCCCCCACACACAGATTAAATCCCTTTAGTTTAGAGTCCCCTCACAGTAATGATCTTTGGTTTACTTTTGTAAACAAGCTGTGGTTGTGTGTGACATTCTGCTTTTACAGCCGCTTAAGCTTTTCAGGTTCAGATGCTGGATGTTTGTCCTTGAGGGGACAGTTGCCCTCAGACCTACCTGTCAGTTTCAATAAGAGGAGGCAGACCAGATTTCCTAGAAATACTCAGGATGTAATCCATTAAAAGAATAAAATCCCATCCTTATTTTTTATTTTTTTACTGCAAAACCTACATTGCTGTTATTCGCTCATAAGTAAAATGCCCACACCGTACTGTCTTTGGTCAACAATTTGGCAAATGATTCATGCATTCAGCAAGTGAGCTAATACTAACAGGATCAGGCATGACTGTGTATTAGATCACTGAGTTTTTGCACATGTATGAAGAAAATGCCATGGTTTTTATCACTCCACTGGTCAATTTCCTTTTAAATCGCATTATTGCCTATGAATTAGAGTTTAGTAGATTGCACAGGCAAGCATCAACACTAATGTCCCCTAACAGCTCAGTGTTCTAATCTTGTTTTGTTTGTGGATCTAACTGTTTATTTTCCTCTTTTCTTTATGATGATGGGCTGTGACATTTGATGATAAGGCAACCTTACCAAATCGCCATGGTCATTAGTTGTACAGTGTGGGAATATTTTTCTCAGTAAAGTTTTGTTTGACTGCATTATGCATTACAGTTGCTGAATGATTTATTCCGTCTGACAAGTAGCCCATAATTGAATGTAGCCTTCAAATGCACGGCTGTGAAAGCCATCACACTCACCCACGTTCGACTTCATTGCCTCCAGGAAGCCTACTCCTCATTCTACCCCAATTAAGATTGTTTCTCTCTGTTATTACTTTCAGTATAACTCTCTAATAATGAAATGCAGTTAAGATGGAAAAAGGAAAGGAGGGTCAAATGTAAGTTTTAGCAAACCAATTAGTTGGTATTTTTACAGAACTATATTTCTCAGCCGCGGTTTCCTTTTTTAATGGATAGGCCAGCCCGTCATTCAGTCTTCTAGACAGAAACAGGTGAAGTGTCACATTACTGGTGATCTTCACTTTGACTCATACCGGCGTTGGAAAAGCACCACATAGTATATTAAATTAAGTCATTACTGAAGTGTCTCAGGTTAAGTGTAAATTAGGTTGTTGCATTAGAGCAGGTGGATAAATGATCTGAGGCAGGTTTCTTTTTGATACACCCCACAGCATCCTTAAAGTGGCTGCTGCGAGGTGTGTCAAGTGACCTTACCTTCATCAGTTTATCTTTATCTTTATTGTCCCGGCTCCTGTCACTTATTGATCTCAATGATCCCTCAAAATAACAGCAGGAGAGGAAAATTAAGGTCTTTTGTGTTTACATGACCCCGACAAAAAGGATGACAGAGGAGGGAAGAAAACAGTCCTTCACTCTGCAACATTAGTCCAATCAGCTACCTCCGGCTGAACGCTGGTGGGGGGGTTTGACTCCTGTGGTGAAGGAAAGTGGAGGCTGTAAGCCTGCTCTATTTTTCTATAGCATCAAAAATGCATGTGGGTGAAGTGCATTATGAATTACATGGAGCGACAGGTCTAACAAAGCAGTATAACTTAAGTGTATGGTACAGTTTACTGACTTGACAGGCATTTTCGGCACAAAGCTTTCAGAATATATTAATACCAATCTGAAAAACTATTATTCAGAATCATAAATGGGTATATTAATATCTTTCTTTTGGCGACAGTGATGACATAGTCCGAAAAGTACATATTCTTCAGCACTGATGACTGCGATTCCTTTTCCAGTAACTGGTAAAAATTATCTGTGAAAAAGGTGCATTTATTGAGTATGTAATAAATGAAAAGGAGCATGCAGAGATGCCAACAACCTGTTAGAGTTGCATATTAGCTAACAGCCAGTTGTTTGTATACAATGAGCAGAGTTTTTGGCAGCATGTAAACACCTAACTACCTGGGGACGAGTCCAGCGCTGTTTACAACCAAGGAAACAAATGGAACACAGTGTAGACTCCTAAAATATTCATCCCACTGCACACAGCACAACCTGAAGTGGAAGTGAAAGACAATGATGAAGTGAATGACCAATAGCAGGACAGAGACTTTGCCCAGCCAAGTGAAACCACCCCTGAATCTCCTGTGGATTTTTTTAATTCCAGCTGCTCGAACGCTTAAAGAAATTGTAAATTAAATGCCTCCTTCCTATCGAAAACATACAGGTGACAAAATAAATGTACATTTAGATTAAGACATGTAAACCCTGGTACCATCCTGATGCAGTGTATTCTGGATGCTGTTGCTAGGTAACAAGTGCTTCAGGGGGAAACCCTCATTATGTAGTATTTAAAATGCATCATTAATTGCTAATTTGTAGATAGAAGTATTTGAATACTTAACTTAAAATACAAGTATTCACATCAGTAACAGCTTGTGTGTGGGTAAACTGATTTTTTTTTCTTTTTTTTTTTTTAGTTTTTATCCTTTTTATGCAGAATACATTGCAGGCATTTGATTTTTATTACATGCAAAAATCTGTACAGTTGGATGAGATGCTGTTTAGTTTGTACGCTAGATCAAAAGCCTTCCTGTGCTGCGTGTTGTAAATGCAGAAGAAAACAGGCACACGGTTACGGACAATCTCTCTCTAACTCCACACTTATCAAACGGTTGCCTCCACCGCCACAGAGCTGAGGATGCAGCCGAGAATCCACCACCCTCGTCTGAACAGGCTTTATTTTTAGCAGGCATGGATTGTGAGAGAGCACTTGTCTTATTTCAGTCCTACTGGCTCTGCTGTAACACAACAATTATTCGGTGCCCTTCGAGTACGCAGAGTCATTCTCCTCCAGCGTTCATTCCACCACATGGCAGAACAAAAGGTGGCAGGATATGTGAAGGTTCACTGCAGCAAACAAACGTTACTTGTGGTCAGTTGTTCAGACAGAGCTAGATTTTGTTTAGCTTGAGGTGTTATTTTTGGTGAGGAAAGAATGAGGAAGGATTCACATTAGCAATTATTCATTACCAAACACTAAGTGAGACTGTTGAGGACCGCACAGTGGATTTCCATGGGTAGAAAAAAATAGATCCTGCGGTGCTCGTACTCTCCCAGCAATATTTTTGGCATAGGAGGGCCACAGTTGCTCACTGATCTTAAAGCCAATATGAAATGGAAGGGAGTAGAAAAAGTGAGCATCATGCAAACAGGCTTAGTATTTTACAGAGAGTGGGCTTGGTGTGATGTGTCCTCCTCAGCTCCTTTTTCCTGCACTGTTGGCGACCAAAGCAGAGATGGATTTTGACTCAGGTGCAAACTGAGCTGTTTTGCAGACGCCCACACCAGCCCGTTATCTTACAAATACAATACACCAGGGACAAGGCATCTGTTGTGACTGTGTGTGTGTGTGTGTGTGTGTGTGTTTGGCGTGTGTGTGCGTGGGTGTGAAGATGCTAAAGTACGCAGCGACGTGTTTGTGTGTCTGTGAGAACGTGGATGTTTGAAGCGGCGGGAGAGATCCAAATCTGTGACCCAGAGAAAAAACAGATGATGGATTCTCTAAGCATCACTTGTCCTTTCGCCTTTCTGTTGCCATATACAACGCAAAACTCCCCAAAAAACACGCCGCACAAATTAGATGTATAAAACAGGGGATTTATCCTTGTGTAGACACCAGAGTGGAAAACACAGGAGTGTGCTGCCTCGATAGCAGCTACATTAGGCTGTGGCAGCTGTTTCCACACTGAATTATCAAACCTATTTGTATTGCCAGGATGGGAGTTAAGGGATAAAGAGGGGAAGTGTAAATGTAAAACAAGTCATGACAGAATCTGACAAGAGACAGAAATATCCCCTCTCCCCTTCTGGTGTTCTCTTTTACACTCTCTCAACCATTTTAATCTCCTTCATAATACCATCCCTTGCAGACTCAACTTTGATCACTGTCATTTTGCAAACTTACAGGATGGGATAGGATTGAGACAAATGCATTATTCATCCCACACACCAATTTGGGTCTCCTCTGCTGTCTGTAATGCACTTCTCTCATCTCCCTGTCAGTTTTGTCTTTTGTTCGGTTTGCTCTGTCGTAGGATGGCACTGATATTTGGAGGGCCGTAATGGGCTACAAAGTTTAACCAAAGGACAACATCACAAATTCACAGTATTTTAACAGTTCAGAAATTCATAATATAGAAGAATAATGTGAAAAGTCAGGGGTTAGTTGCAGCTAAACATACTTTTGTGCTAAACAATTCCATGAGACTTTCCACAGCGGGTTCCCAGAAGTTGTGGGTCTGTCATGTGATTTGGCCTGAGTTTATGTCCAGTGTCAAAAGGCATGTTGAACAACAAACAGTAATACCACCCTCATATTTGTTTCACGGAGCAGGTATTATCTAACCATCATGATCGCCTTGGGGCACAGCAAGGCGCTAAGCTTCCCAAGCCAGTCTTTTAGTAAATCACACCCAGAATTCATGAGTCATGAACTCTGTAGTGGATGCAATAAAAATGAATTGGAAATCACTACAGAAGCCTTGAAAAGTTGATTCACATTCTAGAAGACGGAAAACTAATCTGGTTGTATCAAGGAGATCAACTGTAAAAGCACTCCAGTAGAGGTTTTGTTTACACAGTCCTTTTTTCCAATAAAAACTATGGCTTCCTCAAAATGCAAGTTTTTTCCACAAATATTTGTCCATGTTTAGCTCGGTCTCAAATGGTTATTTTAACAAGGTTGCATTTATATGATTCTAACCTTTTGACACTTGAATAATGCATATATTCACAGGCATTCTCACAACATGATAAAACACATTTGAAACATCAGGACTGTAACATTACACATGGACATTTCTTGTAGTTTCAGAGCACGCCAAGCAGCGCAAAGCCAAGAACAGTTTGGTCTTGTGTTGCACCATTCCTCATATGTGATGCGTCACGCATCACCCCATCTTGACACTGACACACAGCGATGTTTTGTGAGAAATAGAGAAGTGTGCAAACAGCCAGTCAGCATGCCATATTTAACAATGAATGTTCAATGAAGTTTCAGCCCTATTGTCTGTTAAAAATGGAGAATTCTATTTGCAAATTTCTACGCAGGGGAAACTGTTTCCTGGGAATAGGCCTAATTGGACGGTATTTAAGACACACAGTTGAGTTCAATATAAATTGTGAAGAAAAAATTTAAATTCTGCAGTCTCAGTGGAAAATTCCATTTGTTTTGGGGGCTTGCAGTCAGCAGTAGATGGCCGTTATTTTCTGAGGTCTAATTTAAAGAACTGCACTAATATAAAGAACCACTATAGTGAGACCAACATGTTTCATCAGCTCCATTAGTATCCTAATGAAGGCAACAAGCTGAGGCATGTCTCACAATTAATTATTCTTTGTTCTGCAAGTATCCATGGAGCTCTGACTTCACACTATTTCGCCTCTCCATACAGCATGGACATAGGAGGTGCTGTGCCAAAAAATGCTACTCAGCTGATTGTAAAAAAAAAAAAAAAAAAAAAAAAAAAAGGAAACTATGATGGGAATTATCAAACAGATCTTTAGATTTTAACATTTCCTGGAACAAGATTTGAACTTTTCTACTACAGTCCTCCCACATTAAATCTACTGGAGTCAATTATTACAGCATGAAGACAGAGACACATTAATGAGTAGATATGATATCGAAGAGACACCACTCTTTCAGTGTCAAAAAAAAAAAGACAAAGTGACATCTATGGCAAAGATCTTAGTGATAAGGGGCAATTATCTGGCAGAGAAAGCCCTGATTTAAGGTGGCCTAAAGGGATTCAGAGGATGATGCCATCAGCACTTCTGATATTCTGATCCATCCCATGGGTTTATTTAAGAGATTCAAAAGAAAGGGTTATCTCAGGATAAAGACAGAATTAACCCAACTGCTTTTGATACCTACAGTCATGGCACTGACTTCATCTCCACAAGTCCTTTAAGGTATCTCTTGAAATACAGTTATTATTTACACAGCGTTTTGACAGCAAACAAAAAGTGTCCTGTGAAATATGAACAGCAGCAGTGATAACACAGGGTATGATCAAAACAATGAGAGCGCCACAAGAAAAGACTTCTTGCAGTGACACTGGCTCTGTGTCGATGAGGGATCCTTTATCTGACACAGTTTTGGTCCAGATTTAGAAATGGATCACATCAATTTGCAACCCTGCATGTGCTGTCAATAAGGCAAGATAAGTTTACAAAAATAGCATGAGCACTCCGTCGTGAATGTTTTGTTTCTGAAAAATCTGGACCACTGGCTCCAAAAAGATACAATCATCTGAATCTCTGCCCCTGAGATTTTTGACAGGGTTTTGGTCCAGTTATCTACAAGAGCACATGTCAAAAATCAGCATAGGATAGATCTTAAACGTGGCTTTTCGTCACTACTTTCTCTACATGTGATTTGGAAAAAAACAGTTTCCTTACGTGGACTGATTGCAACTGCAGTGAATGAACGGCTGCAGTACATGACAAGCTGAATAAGTACAGTAAAGCCGGGGATCGTTTCCATGAAAGAATTGCACATCATTTAACATGATCAGTCCAATAATTTGTTTGCAGATGCACAGATTCATGTTAGCTCTTTACAGTGAGGTAATCGTGTTTAATGGTCCTCTATTGTTTTGATCACCCCCTGTAAAACGTGTATTCAGAGTGATTCCAACAAGGAAAGCATGCATTACATTTAGTTAAAATAGCAAGATGCTAAACAGTTCTGTTAGATCTTTATTCCCGAAAAGATTGGGTATCATACAATGTCTTTGATGCATTTAGAGTAACCAGATTTCATGGCATGGGTTCAGTAAACAGAACGATGGGGCTGTGGTAGACCCTGTGGCTATATAAAGATTATAGTCATTACAATATTATTGCTTTCATCACAGAGGAGTGAGATTATGGGCCCTTAAGACAAAGGCTATGGTTTCCTTACAGGCCCGCCTCTAAATCTAACCAGTAACACCTAAGTTGAAACTCTAATGGGGTGTCTAGTGTAACCGAACAGGCCTACTGCAGAATAAGTTGATCTAGTTACATAATGAAACAAAACGATTGCACAGTACTGAGCTACTGCCTTAAGCAGTTAATTTATGATAAATGCCCATAAATGCTTTCTAATATCACAGGGTATTATATAACGATTGCTTTTGTGCTTCTCAAGTACAAGTATTGAATCGTTCAACTTAAGTGTTACTTTAATAAGCAAGTGTGTAACATTGTGCCCAGTTCTGACAGGTCATATGATGCAGATGATGCATTTTTAGAAGTAAAATGCATCATCTTGCAACATATTTTTCTATTTGATCTAATTTGAACTAATAAAGTCATAAAATCGCACATGGTAAAATAGTCAATATATGAAATACCAAAAATACAGCTGTGAACAAACATGAGAATGGAAACAAGGTAATATAGTTAAGGCTAAACATCTTTGTCTATTACCTTTGTATAGCTAAGTCAATAAGAGGAGCATGCAATTAACATAACATTGCCACAATTTTACATTAAACAACAAAAGCAATCAACTCAAAACAAATGTGTGTGCCTTTCGTCACCACAAATTAGAACCATGTAATGTAGGTTTTCCACATCGTAAATCATATGGCTTTGTGCAATTTTTCACTGTCAGTAAATTCACTAATGAAATTGTTTTTGTAAAATAAAATATCAATAAATGTCATGCCGGAAATTATTGAGATTCTGTTCTACATGCGCTGTTTCTTACATGCCAGATTGTGCTAATTGTACATCATCCTAAAAAAAATCAGAGGTCTTTCGTCATAGCATGTACACTTACATCCAGGGACAAATGTGCTCAATTCCATCACCCTACTTTGTATAAGGTATTTGTGCACATATTCTACATTTCTTTAAATATAAGAATATTGTCCATTAATAAATAAGGAATAGTACAAGGACTTCAGGTAGGGAAATAAAGGTGGATGGCATGAGTTAAAGTATGTTGCCTGCTTTATGTAAATCGATCTGAATTCATCTTTCTAAGTTTAGGCGGCAGGTGTCCGTCCATCCTGCCGCCTCCTCCTCCAGCCAGCCGCTGCAGCTTGGGAGGTAAGTCTGCCACTGACTTACTGATGGGCTCGGTGCTGATCTTGGAGGCCTTACCAGCCTGCTTATCATCAGACACCCCAGGAACAGAGCTGATTCGCTGCAGCTTCATTGGCAGATCTCCAAAGCTGTAAGTCATCTCTGAAGTGGTGGAGCTCATCCTTAGTAGCTTCTTGGGCAGGCCGTCCCGCCCTGTGATCTTCTGGAGCTTGGTGGGCAGCTTGGTGGTGCTGTCATTGTCCTCCAGGGTCTCGAGGCAGTCCAGGGAGCTGTTCTTCTCCCCGCTGTTGCACAGGGACGGAGCCATAAGCGGGGAAGAGAGGAGCAGCGCCTCCTCCTGTTCCTTCACACTGTATGGAGGGGTGGGCACCTCAAATGTGGCATGGAACTGAGAGTAGTCCACCTTAAAGAAGCCTTCCTCCAAAGAAATAACTGGAAAGAAGCGGTGTCCCCACAGAACCTCGTCCTCGGTGTAAGATGTCCTCGCTTGGCAGGTCATTCCTGGGAAAGGGGAAGAAAACGCACAATAGACCATTAACAGGAGGAATTATAAGGTTTTATTTCTGGAGATTGACTTTGGGCCATAAATTATAACAAGGAGCTTTAAACACTTGAACTGGACATTATTACTTGTACTCCTAAAACAACTAAAAATAACTGAGGTTATTATTACATGTATTTAATTGTAAATAACAACTTACTGATTTCATTATTACCTTTGCTGTCTATTATTACCCTTATTAACACATGGAGCTGTATGTGTATCCATGCCCCATACACAAGTCCCCTGTCTTATTCATATTATATGATCCAGATTCTAATCTAGATCTAGATTCCAGAATTTTTTAAGAATTTCTCATCATCTGGGCTTTTTTGTTATTGAAAAAATCACACACATGCTGCATAACAAAATCTATCTACATGATCATTTCTTGCTGATCCAGAAGACGATCCAGAACTGAGAACATATTGCTATTTAATTTCTAGATCTGATGTTAGTTTTGACCATAACAATAACAGATTTTGAGTCATTTGGTCCATCAGAAATCCCTTACTATAAAACACATGCACAAAATCCAAACATTCAACATACTTCAATGTAAATAAACAGTAGATATTGCACAATGCACATTCTGCTCTGGTTTTTGATTCATGTATATACTGTATATGTGAGTTTGACAGTGAGTGTAATATAGTATAGTTACTTTATTATTTATATTTATATGACTTCACTCCTTAAAATAAAATTTTTGTAGGTTTGTTTAATTCTTATTACATAGCTTTGTGGACAGTTCTTGCATTTCACTGTTCATATCAAGAACATGTGACAAATGAAAGTCTTGAATCCTGAATCTCAGAAATATCCTTCCAGATGCATTGCACAGGGTGTGAAGACATGCCACTTTGTGAAGCCTTCCTTGCCAGTTGGGTGCGTGTAACCTTGGTAACCAGCCCACCTCACCTCTACTGGCATGTGTGTACCATATCAACATCTGTGTAACATTATGCGCTGGCTGCTTCTGTGTAATACTATGGACTATACAGGCATGTACTGACATTGGTGTGATACTACAGACTATGCTGTTATGTGTGTTACGTGTTACACACATACACATTCAACACACTACCAGTTACTGGGCTGTGTTCACCATCTGTCATTGTGCATTGTCGCCACAACTGCATTGTGTTGTGGGATATTTATGCTGGTGAAGTGTCTGGAGCTTGCCTACTATCATATATGCTTTAATATTAAGCGATTTACATACAGTTTGTTTCATACTGTGGTTTTGGACATACTAAAAAATCTTGCATACGGTTTTATTATGTTGAAATTTAAGACATCGCTATTGTTCATGACTGTAAATACCAACAGCGAGGGTCTGCAATTTCTGACTGTTTCATTTTATTATGTATTAAAATACTGGTGAACTGAATTTCTCTGAGGAGATGAAATGTTAATCTTATCGTACCTTAACTTTGTTTCATGCCATTTTCTGTCTCTCTACAATTTGTTTATGTCAACGCTCTAGCTAAATAAAAAAATGTTTTCATAATCCTAGTCTTCAACAGCTTTGCCTTGATTTAATTACATGCTTGGCACTGCTCCATAAGTATAGACTACACTTTAGTCACCAGGATTCATCCCAATTTCACATCACAAAGCAAACAATTTTGCAAACAAAACTGCCTAAATTAGTGCTTAGTTTACTACAGAGGCAGCTGCCCACAGACAAAAATTGATTTTCAGTTTGCAAATGAAATGATGAGCATTTTGAACTAGGAAATAATTAAAAGTGCAGTGAGGTTGTTGAATAAAAGGCTGGATTCATCCTAAAATTAGTGGGAGTTCACTCTAAAAACTGTACATTTGCCACTTTAATTCAAACTCATCTGATATCAATATGGTATGTACTTCTTTAATGAGTAAAACATATTCACAGCGTAAGATTTGCTGTGTTTTAAAAGGCCTTAAAACACAGGTCCTCTCCACATCCATTCTTACGCTACTTAGCAGTTCAGTCCACACCTTAAGCCCTGCTAGTCACTACAAAAGATAGAGGATTAAGATAATCAAATTGCCGGAGCAGCAAGCCACCAGAGGAACGGCTGCAGGCAAACACTTAAGCTTTACCTCACATTAAATTTTCCTCTAATGGTGGGAGCTTTCCTATACAATAAAAAGACTCAAATTCAGTCCAAAATACCAAAAGTTCATCGTGGAGTATCTGTTTCATGATGCTGTTTTCTTGAGAAAAGACAATACTGGTACAAAGATTTATACATCGGGTCAAAATTTGTCATAATAAGGAGATTCCTGAAACCCACACAAGTGCATAACATGTTGCATATTTAGATACACGTGCTATTAATTTTCCTTCACAAGGTACGGCAAACAAAATCCCTGCACAGACACTCCCCTCACGTCCTCAGTGAATGAATGCAATTAGCAAAATCATGAGCTTTAAATTAATGACCAACAAGGTTTTTTTTCATGCAAAGTTGCCGGATGCTTATTTGTAATTAATCATCACTGTTATTACCATCTGTTATTAAAACTGCATTTCCATTGAATCACACAACTCCGCTTACGGCAAAGCACTACTCATCTCAGCACAGTTAACAATTTGCTGAAAAAAACAAAAAAACCAAAACGAAACAGCATTTCAGTGACGATTGATAATTGAGTTTACAACAAAAATAAATCCAGTTTAATACCACAAAGACCTCCTTTTCACGCAGAGGCATGGTTTGGGGGGGCGCATGTTAAGTCTTGTTAAAATCATTAGGAAATCATCAACTACTGAAGGTTATTATCACATGTTTTAATTACCCGCTTAATTCTGTTCCAACGGTCCATACACTCATTCACAGTCAGACACCACTGTTCATTGCGAGGATGTCATCACCGAAACTAGAGGCATCTGCGATTACGCCTGATTCCCAAGGTCATGAAATAATTCACTGATAACAGCACACAATCACAGATGTGCGAGAGACTGAACATCGAGTGCGTTTGGGGTATTCAGAGGATTACTTATGCACTATTGCTTCAGTGTCCTGAAGCCTTTAGGCATATGGAAGTGTTTTGCAGTGAATAAAGTGGGCAGTCCTAATGAGAACTTTAGGGCCAAAGCAATTGACAGTTAAGTGTGAAAAGAAATCTCATTGCATGTGAGACAGTGTAAAACGCCTCAAGTCAAAATACTGTCACTGTTTTATCATCAACAGGCTTATGGATCCTTTACAGAGAGAGTGTAGCACATTGTTTGTTTGGGTTTTTAACCTCCTAAGGTGGTACTTTTGGTACCATTAGCTAAAAATTCCATATTAACCTATCAACATTTTACAGTCCAAGGGGGTCAGAGGGGAAATGAGACTTTGGCATCCCTCCTGGCTCTGTCTCAGGGTTTAGAACATCTATCTTGTGATAAACAGCCTGGATGAAGAAAGAAAAGTCCCAACCTGGATTTAATTAAGCAAATAGTTCAGGTCATTCCATTGGATAATTTGAGCTGTGACGAATCTCAGCTCCGACATGTTCTTTACCTCTTTATCTGATGCAGTGAGCAGCCTTTCATTTCTTAAACAACCATCAGTTTACATACAGATTGGACAATGCAGGGATTCATTGGACTTAAAGTGTGAAAGAGTGGTTTATGGAGGATTTCCACACCTGGACTGGCCACCACAGACCCCAGGTGAGAATATTCAGGATGTGCTAGAGAAGACTTTATGCAATGGACTGACTCTTCCATTATCAACACAAGATCTTGGTGAAAACATTAATACAAATAATGCTAATGCTAATGCTAATATGGCCTGTAATCAAAGCCGAACAAATGTTGTGTGTGGGACTTTTTTTCTTTGGCCATGCAGAGTATGATCGGAACCAATCATATCTTTTTGAAAAAGGGCATAGAAAAACATGTGATTGATAGTCATAATTATTGATTACTGTGAAGAATCCCTCAGAAGCTGCTCTGTGGCTCCTCCTGTAACTGTGGCTATTTTGGCTTCACTTCTCAGTAGTGACATGAAAAGGTACTGCATTGCCCATCTTCATTTATATCACATACATCATTTCTTAAAACCGTAGATTACAGATAGTCGTCCAAAACATGCCTACTACGGCATAGGTCGTAAAAACCTTAAATTCTGTTTTTACATAAAGCATTAATGTCAAGAGTTTAACCCGACGACTGGCTGACTGCATTTTCAGGCAGGTTTTTATGAGACACGATGTTGTTCAAACTCATATTTCTGTTTAGTTTGTTATTTCATGTGATGTCAAACAGGTTGGGAGACATGACATCCTCATATCTCTACTGCACAGACACAAATTCCAGCACCACAGGATTTTGACTTACTTTACTCAGCAGGAGGAAATGTTGTTGGGTCGTCCATTTTCATATATCTGTCTATGCTTAGGACAGAAAGGAGAGAGCTGCACGTGGAGGGTGGTTTTTTTTTTTGGTTTTTTTTGTTTTTTACAGATTTTCACCTACTGTAGCTTTAATTAGCATCAAAAGTCAGCTCTACTTGCTGGTACATTCAGTGCTGTGATAATAACAACAACAATTCCATATACTTGATACAGGATAAAAATGTCAATAGCTACTTTACTGGTGCATGGTAAGAAAAAGGCAGGAACAACTGAAACTACAATGTGCCTGCAGCAAAAAAGGCTGCTACAGTCATACACAAGACCTAAATAGCTTTGTCTCACATCTATTAATAATGCTCTATTGTTCCTACAGATGGTGTACGAGGTACTGTAAGACCTCTGTCTCTGGAAACCCATGAACCTTACTGGCCTGGGGCTGAATCCCCACTCAACCTGTTTCCAAACCTCTGCAGCCACTCAGCCCACATCTGCCTCACGAAATCACTATGTGAACTCTGGAGAAAATAACAATAGTGTTAAGATAATGAATGTACATTAAACGTTCATGTATTATTCAAGTAATAATGCCTTGGCCATTGTATAATTATAGGTATGGTTTCATCAGATATGCACAATAGTGTTGCTCAAGACCAGCTGTTCTGCAACACCCACATTCATATGGCACGCAACGTAACAGGCACAGCACTGATAATAAAAGGCCTATCTCAACTTTGACATAGATAGATTTTTTACACATCTTATATTTATAAGAAATGCCAGCATAGGCCACATGATCATGACACAGTACAGTTCAGCAGATAAAAATAGCAGGTATACGTCTAAAAAAAAAAATCTGATTATGATGGTTTTTACAGTTCCTGTGCTCTATCCCTAAAAATAGGAATTCAGTTAAAGGAGAATACCCGTGCTGCTGTGTATTTTGTATTACTGATAAAACCTTATGTAACTGTAAAATCCACGCCTGCTTGGAACTCAGTGTTTCTATGGAAACAAAACTGTAGGAATGTGTGCATGCGACAGCCATAAAGCTTTTCACTGCTGAGTTTGGTCAAAAGTAACAGTGACATAACACAAAACAAAAGTAGTGCTCTCTCCCTAAACAAAGCTGCGCAAAACAAAAACAGAAATAAAACAAAATGCATGAAAACAGTTGAATCTGGATTTCCTGCTCATGGTCATATCATTCATATGGTTCTGATGTCAAGCTAAAATGGTTTTACTGTCTGTGAAACATGACCTTGTACCACACAAAAGTGGCTTTTCATTGTTGGTCTGGGTAAATCATACATTTTGGTGACTTTGGATCAGTCAAGGCCAGACTTTATATGAAAGATGTCATCTTAAATAAAGAACAGTGCAATTTTCATTTCATGTGCTGTCAATCATTTTGCAGCATAATGTGTCATCGACTGCGTTATATGAGAGTTGTGTTATGAACACACACACGCAGGGGAGAAAAATATAATCCTCTTTTAATCACATCCACTGTGTGCTTCTAGAAACATGCAACTGCAGAACATCGCACTAGCGCTAAAGAAATCTCCGTGTTGACACAAGCGGTTTGAGGTGCTGGTCAGGTGTGAGGTCTGACGGTCCTCCCCCAGGAAATTTGGAACGTCAAACACTTCATTTTCTGATTCATTTTTATTCCTATGCCTTTTCTGTATCAGTCTTGAAGGAAATGCCTGTATCTATGAAAAAGAAGCACAAAACTCAGGCACGAGGTGGCAGTTCAGAACAAAACAGGATTTTGATCAATTCAGATTTAGACTTGTTTTCCTCCACACACACACACACACACACACACACACACACACACACACATATAGGGGTGATTTTCTCCCTTGTCATCTTCTGTGTCTTTTCTCTGAGGAAGTAAACTCTTTGCATTTACATGAGACATATGAACATTTAAAAAGGTATATGCCTCTTTCAGCGGGTTTTCTTTCCACCATCAAAACTTCACACATATCTGTGTCTTGGGGTGATTTTTATTTCCCCACAATCGATACTACGACACATTTCAGCCTTAACTGATTAAAGAGAATATATGTAACATTTTTAAATATTAAAAAATTACCTAAAATAATTATTAGTGTTGAGAATAAAGAGCTCTGAAGTTATGCCAATGTACTGGATTGTAAAGAATCACTGAATATATTCATATCGAGAGTCCTGGGGATTTATGTGACCACTACAGGGAAAAGAGAGTCACTGTACTGGCGAGGAAAACTAACACCACGTGGCCTTTGACTAAAGCAACAGAAAGTGAAGAGATGGGAATGAGAACCTCCAGGAAACAACATTTAGAGTTAAAGAAAATGACAAAGTGTTAAAGGCTAAAAGCACTGTTGTTGTTTTCACCACTGGACACAGATATAAATGAACAGAATGATGAACAGAGTTTGATGCTGAAATGGCAGCATTTCCTCTACACAGGTGACTTTAATTATGAGGCTTATGAAGGTATAACGTTATTATGTGATGTTATTTTCTTTGGTAAGTTGCAGTTAATTCATCTCAGACCAAAGTGACTAAACTGTGACAGTTCTGACCTTGTTTGGACGATTCCAAACACATTTTTAGTGCATCTACTGACAACAGAAAACAGAGATGATTTGTCGTTTTACTGCGGCTGGTTTCAGTCTAAAAACAGAGCTAAGCTAACAGAGCTACAATGTAAACTATCGGCTGATGCAGCATGTGAGGATTATAAGACACTGCTATTTTGACCGACTCTCAAAGAAAAAACTTGATGATACCATAATACAGATGTGTTTAAATAATGAGCTTCATACTTTATTCACTGAGTGACACAGTTTTGATACATAGCATCGATTCATTGGTGGTTTTGATAGTTCTAAG
This sequence comes from Apogon talboti, assembly GCA_037367365.1. Lineage (NCBI taxonomy): Eukaryota > Metazoa > Chordata > Actinopteri > Kurtiformes > Apogonidae > Apogon > Apogon talboti. Next base: position 24,155,359 of record JAPQRQ010000015.1, read on the forward strand.
TGTATTCTGGTACAAGACTTCCTCTTGCTGTTGAGAGTTTCAAGTATCAGTACTACATATAGCCCCTTAAAAACAGTGATAAAATATCATATAAAAGTCCTGTGCTTGTCACATGTTTTACTGATGGGGACAAATGCACATGCTCTAGATACTGCAGGAGACAAATCCCCCCCC
>JAPQRQ010000015.1:24174668-24185754 GCA_037367365.1 Apogon talboti
GTTCACTACAGAGTCTCTGAACGTCAAAATGGGTCATATCTGATGACCATGAAAAGATGACAGACTGCATTTTACACCAATTATTTACATGGATTGATAGGATTAGTGGATCAACAGTTATTCAACTTTCTATATCAGTAAATAATTTTGGTTGCCAGTGGATGTTTGGGTCTTTACCTGTATTTTTGTTTGCCTTTTTGTTCTCTTTGATTGATTGATAAAGACACAAAAAAATCTCCATACTTTATGTGTTAACACTAAAATATCTTATCATTCATACAGTGGTGGTGACATACTGTACATATCAATCTAATTGTCTATATTTGCTGGTGTTCTAAACTACACATTTAATTCCCATCATTAATTCACATCATTACACAGATACATAGAACAAATAAAATAAAAGATAAACAGAGATGATTTTATACAGCAGTTGTTGCTTCGCTCTAGCCCGCACATAAAAATATCAAGCTTACTGTTCAACAGTTAAATCTAATAGGCATATTTATATCACAGCTCTATAAAAAAAATTAAATTAGAGTTTAATGGTACTAATTATTTTTGCAGCATTATTCCTATACATCAACTAGACTGCAGTCATTACTTGTGGTTCATTCAAGCGCTATTTTGCTTGTGTTAAACTGTATTACCTTTCCTTATCCAGGCTATGTTCGTGTACACAAGGAATGCAGAAATAAGGCAGCTGAGGTTCATTGCGAGGGGATGTACATAAACAAAAAACAAAACAAAAAACAGGAGGTTTAGTACAGTTTGACATATTTGCTCTAATGACATAGTAGTTGCAAGGGCTATGTGTTGTATATTGATTCCAACTGTTTCAGATGTTATCCCTGTACATGGTGTTAAATCATCCAAGCCTTGTGACTACAGGCTTTTTGTTTATACCTTCAACAATATATATATATATATTTTTGTTTTTGTTTTTTTGTTGTTGTTGTTTTGTACACATAAGTACTACCTACACATGCTGCCTTTGGACAGAATGCACAAAACATTAACCCATAAAGATCCAAACAACCACTGGCAACCAAATGCATCTACTGATCTTAAAGGTTTATTAACTTCTGAACCATTAATCCTATTAATATACTGAAATAATTCAGGTAAAATGCAGTGTGTTGTCTTGTCATGGTCATCAGATATTTCAGTTCAGAGGCTCCGTAATGAAAGCGGAAACACCTTCATCTTCTACAACATAGATTCACCAGTAAAACCCATGGAGTTTGATAAATGACAGTGGATAGACACACTTGTTTTTCTGTTCAATTATTGATGGCCTTGCTGAAAAAGTCACCTTTTCTTCAATGTTTTCCGTTTTGAACATAATAACCACCAATTTTAATTTGAGCTTTTATGATCTACATGATGAGCAAATTAAACATAAGAAAATACCTGATTTTCAGTGAAAAAGAAACACAAAATACAGAGGATAATATTATAATAAATGGTAATAAATCACTTAAGAAGGCTTCAATAGAGAGAAAAATTCATTTGGGAACTGATATAAAAGTAGCGCCGGGTCTTTATGGGTTAATTGCAACATGATCTAAAGCCAGTTTCTCCACAGCTGCACAAGCAAAAGAGTTAGAAAACTAACTCAATACCACAAGGCCACAACTGGCATTACTCCAGAAGAAAATATGCTGCTACTGTACCAGACGTGTCTCATTTGTAACATGCATCATACTGAGGTGGTAATCAGAAGTTCATGTGTTTTTATACAACGCACAAGCTATTACAGGTTACAGGAAAATAATACAATTCTCAGCTCCTACGTTCTTCTCCAGGAATCACTCATCTTGTGCTTTTATGCTTCAAGCAGACTTCAGTCCCAAATATTTTTGTGATACAGGAGAACTAAAGGTTATTATGAGAAAAAGGTACACTGTAGTGTCTGGTATTATCTTGTAGAAAGACCCAAAAGGCAGTGATTGTGTGGTTGTAATCAGCAGTGAAATTATTCTGACTTCCACTGTTTTGTTTTGTTTTTTTTCCACACATAACAGGACAACAACATGGATGTGGGGTGTCGGTCAGCTTCTTCACAAGTAAACACCAGGCCTCATAAATATTTCATCCTATTCTTTCTCTGCTGTATCACCTGTTCTGGAAAACACTTCATGGTACAGTAGCGCCTCAGCGTGCCTTTCATATTTCGGAGAGAGATCAGCTCTAATACCAGATGATCTTGACAACAAGGCAATTTATGTCATGTTCAGAGCCTCGTGTTTGCCTGGTTTATTACAGAAACTGTGTTATGATTCCTATACCATAGGAATAAAACCTAAGTTTAGGTGCAGTGCTGCAATCCTGAATACTCAAGGAGAGGTTGCCATGGAAACAGAGTTACATTGGCCAGAAATGAAAGCGTCTGAGGATTTAGACTTTCACTGTACATCAATTTTTAACCGTAGATTGTTTCTACGTCAGCCTTTCCAGCAACTTCACATAACCACAACTGCTCCTCGATGCAGAAACGCCAGCGATGTTGAAAACATAAGCATGACAATCCCAAAAACACAGCCCGAGCAATTCAGGAGGAACTGTCTGTTAAAGCTCAGATGGATAAAATAATGAATGAGGATAACATGATGACAGAATAATACGTGGATGATACATACAGTGTTGTAACGCCGAAAAATTACATAAACCAGCACAGAAAACACTTGCGCCCAGATCATGTTAATTAAAACAACTGCCACATTTAGATATTTTCTTCCTTGTGTCTGTACTGTTAGGTGACTGAAATTTTATGTAATCATGAGGAACAAAAGGATGAAACAATACCAACTGTAGCTGAGAGACATGAGGTGTTCAAGTACTTGGCAGACCAAATATTGAGGGGCATGTCTAACATTGCACCAAAACTGCAGATTCTCCATATTATAATCCCATATCTTTGAAATATGTATAACATATCTGTGAATATTTCAAGCATTATCAAGGGTACGACAAAAAAACTGAATGTCACGAACTGTCATAAGTCAGATACATCTCAGCCATAAAGAGACTTTAATAGATCTGCATTAAAAGACTATCAAAACTATCTGTTGGGAGCTGAACGTCTTTGCTAATTGCCGTCTGCGGTGTCAGCCTGTAAGCCTTCCTGTCACATCTCCATATGCTGTTTTCTCTGAACTAACCTATTACAACCGCTCTTCTGTTCGCTCTGTAACAGTGAACGAGTTCTCCCCACAGTATATCAGCTGTGTCAAATAAATGGTTGAATTCAGAATGACCACAGTGGAGAATTTTACTCGGGGCATTACTCATCTCGTGGAAATGGAATTCCCTAATTCCAAAGGGACCTTAGAAAGCAAATTATTATCCCCCCTGAGAAAAGCAGCCACAAGGTAAGTGCTGTACAGGCACAAAGGCGGCAGAATGAAATTTGTTTCAGATGAGAAAGAAAATGTTATAGCCTAACAGTGACCTGCTGGAGTTTTAAAGTGCACAGCAGTCATTTGTATCTGAAACTGGGCTCTCCGTCCTCTAAAGTAGAAAGCTTTTAAAACTCCATCACTTAATGCAACATAAAATAAATCATTTGGGATGTCTGCATGCTAACCACAGTTATTATATCTCTGTATGTTTGCCACAGAAAAAGAAATCAATGAAATGCAATTAAGTGGTCAATAAGGAGCCCATTTGGATGTGAGCTGTTAACACCTATAAAAGACTGTGTGCAGGTCTATACAGAAATGGATATTGCAGCACGTATTTCGAGGGCATTGCAACATAATCAGCTATTATGCACGCCGCAGCCACAACATTCTGTAAAACTGGCAAAAGGTTGTCATTTTTAATGAGCAGGCCTTGTGAATGTGCACGGTTGTGGTTACTCACCTGTGGTCTCTACTATCCCTTCTAGTATCACCACAATTTCAAACTGCTCTGTTTGCATGGACCTCTGGGAGAGGTCGTAGAAGGGGCTTTTGGTGTCAATCACATGGCAGATCGTGAGTGGTGAGACGAGAAAGAGCTGGTCTGCCCCGGTACTGAAACCCACATCCAACTCCAACTGATCCAGCGGAAGAAACTCGCCTTCAGGCGTCTGGCGAGACTAAGGAAGTGTACAGAAAGAGACAGAGACAGAGATGTTTGGTGGGGGAAGGAGAGGCTAAGATGAATTTATCTACTATCTACTAGCTATCAAGAGCCTTTGTATTAGCTTTTTGTGTTTTTATACTGTCGGGGCAACTAATCATTAGTCTTTTTCCCCCAAAAAATATGTGAATTATTATTGTGGCTGTGTGTTTTGATCTATAACTGAAGCTCAAAAACAAAAAAAGTGCTTTTCTTTAAAAAAAAAAACATGAATTAAATCAAGTAGCAATGTATGATTTATAATCAGGCATCAGTTCTTTTACAATAGTGCGTTAATCCATGTTAAGATCATTTTTAGCACATGAAAACGAACAATATCAACAGCCAGATGCTGCATTGTGTCTGTTAAAATTAGAATTTAAACTTACCAGTTTACTGGAACTTACTGTTCAGTCCCCTACATTGCATTTCTGCATGCATGTGTTTGCTGGATGGTCATTTACATTGTAAAAGTTGCACACTTTCGTGAAACCACAGGAAGACAGAGGAGGGAAATCCTAGTTTCCTTATCAGAGACAGTGGCACATTTTCATGACTAACACACTGTCACTTTGTCATCAATAGTTAAAATGGTGAGCACATGCAAAAATGTTTCCTCAGAAGTCAGGCTACAGACATTCAGTGGAGGCCAGTGGAATCATTTTTCCTCAGAGATGGAAACAGACAGAAGGCCTTTGCTAATGGTTGGAGTTGGTTGTGGTCTTTTCACTGTGGTACCTTCCATCCATTATAATCTATTTTATTTGGAAATGAGACTGAATCTTTACCTGGTAAAAGAATCATGTTATTATGCGGAATTAGATGCTTAAATGTGAGCGTGTGGGTCGTGATAAACAGTGGGGATATAAACAAATACTGGTGCATCCCTACTAAAAGTAGCATCACTTACTTTGAGCAATTTGCAGCGGATCTGTGCAGAGACCATATGGCTGTTACGCAGGTTGCCGACCCTGAACATTAGAGTTAGTTTCCCATCTCGCATAGAAATCGCCGCATGTTCACTGAACATCAAAGTCTCGGCCCTTTTTTTGGGCTGAGACATTTTGATAAACATGCAGCCGATCAGAAAGGCATCGACGATCGATCCGAGGATCGACTGGAAAAGAAAGAGAATGATCCCCTCGGGGCATTTGTCTGTGATGTATCTATAACCATATCCTATAGTGGCCTCGGTCTCTATGAAGAAGAGGAAGGCTGAGGGAAAGTTATAGACGTTGGCCACACATGGAGTGTACTTGTCATTGTGGGCTTTGTTGAGGTCTCCTCGGATGTATGCGATGAACCACCACATAGAGGCCATGAAGAGCCAAGCCACTGTGTAGGTGAGGATGAAAATGAATAGATTCCAGCGCCATTTCAAATCTACTAGTGTTGTGAATAAGTCTGAGAGGTATCTGCTGGTTTCACCACCCAGGTTCCCATGCTGGACGTTACATCGCCCGTTCTTGTCCACGAACCGCTGCCTCTTCTTCTTTTTCTCTGGTGGAGGCTGATTGAATCCAGACCCGCTAGATGAGGTGGTCACTACCTGATAATCGTCCCCAAATTTCTTTCGAAGTGCAGACATACTATGATGACAGCAGCGAAAGAAATAACAAAGGATTCAATGGAAAAAAAAAAAAGTCTGGGTTGTAGTTGGTGCAGCCGTAAATGCCCGTGCGCAATGTCTCCTTGTTTAGAAATAAGGCGATAAAAGTGCGCTGTTTTCGCCCTAGTTAGTCTTGCACCGTCCGCTTTCGCCACACACTACTGTTGCTGCACTCAACAGCCATTAAATATCAATAACATCGCAGTAGTTCACAAAAGACGAAGATAGAAGCCATATAAGAAGAACAGGCGACGCACCGGGTAAGGTATCCAAACGCGCCAGTCGCAGTCGAGGTTTTACAGGTTTATCAGTTACTGCGTCGTGGATTACTCATCGCCCGTGGAGGTTGGGGCTATATCGACCTGTTCAAACTGTACTCACAGAGTAAGTTTTCATGCGAAAGTTCAAAATCCCTCAGCGCCCCATAAATTACCAATATCTCCGCGTAATTAAACGTTGAACGCGGTTTCCTGGATGAAACGTCCCTGTGCGCACTCGGGGCTGTGTTGAAGATTATTCGGCTTCCAGTCCTCCTTTTGTGATATGTATACATAGGAGATGAGCTGCATCCAAGCATATGACAGTAAAAAATGACGAGCTGGAGGAAGAAAATCACTGTCCCACTGTCGTCATTTTTAGATGCGCGCATCGACGCTATTTGCCAGGCTCTTGCGGGCAGCTTTCCCCTATCTTAGAGCAACGCCGACTGAAATCTCATGGTTCGGCGGTAGGGATCCACCAGATGCTCTTGTGGCTGCTTAGATCCTTCTTTTCCTTCGATTTCCCCTGCGCGGCTCCTGCGCACTTTCACGTTTCCAGTGATGCGTTCACTGTTGCCTAGTGGTACTACAAAGACAGACACTTTGGAGGAGGAGGAGGAGAGAGAAAGAATCGCCTCGTGTCATTGCAAGTTATGAAATATGCGAAACTGCAGGGGAAAAGGTTGAGGATTTGTTATTGGCGTTGTTAAATCCCCGTATGAATTCCAGGTTTCATTACGCACAATAACGGGCCTCTGGTTTTAAAGTCACCACGGTGGTTAATATAATGGTTAATTCTAACTATGTCTAAAATAGTAACGCCAAATAACACCTACACTTTTATCTCACTGTTGCAAGCGCACAGCTATGAAGCATCCTCTGTTTTATAATCCTGTCAAAGAGTGTCCACCTCATTGTCTCTCTACCATATCTGCGGTTAGAATAAAACTCCTCTGTAGTGGACAGTTACAAATGCTCCTCGTTTAGTTGCTGTTCTTTGGGGGTCACCTGTGCTTACACTCACTGATGACCCCTCATCCATCCCACGGTTGGGTGTGCATACACATCGGAATTTTGTTCCTTGAATGCCACATTTTACACAGGAGATCTCCAAAAGAGTAACACGTTTTCCAAGAAAGCTGCTGACACACACAAGCGACTGTATTAGATCTCAGGGGACAGAGAGCTGCAACCAGGATGCACTACACAGAATTCACTCATCATATTACTGAGATCTTGGCCACAGAGGAATACACCCACACCATAGTTACCCAGGCGTACACACTGTCTCTCAAACACACGTAAGGCAGGATGAGCAATACTTCTTTTACACATACATTTCTCCACCCCTCCCCTTTAGAGATTAAAGTGTATTATTCAAATTACTATGTTCTGGCAAAACTGCTGCAAAGAGGGACATTATCAGCCCATGAGCGCATCATAAATATCTGCTTTTACCATTCTACCAGTCAGGGGTGTCTTGTTGTTATTTTATCTCCAGAAAGAGGAAATAAATCAGTATCCACTAAATCAATAAGCCCACTCAATAATCTTCTTAATCAAGCTTGACAGTCGTTACTACATTACTGGGACATAGTACTATATAGAGTCATGTGTGATACATTTTCAGCATCTTCTGATCCTTTGTTTGCCAAACATCCTGATGTCATGATAGTAAAAAAAAAAAAAAGAAAAAAAAAAACTAAACAATTTATCGTATCCATTGTCTGAGTCTCCCAGATCAATATGGTGTCAGTTCAGTCTAGTTTCAGGCAAAATGAACCTCTGCTATTAAACCGTAGCTCCCTGCTGTGTATCACCTCATGCTGTATTCCATGTTCAGTCTGAGCCCTACTGTACAAATAGATGCTTCTAAAAACAGCACCGCGGCCCGTCATAACTGCTTCCAAATGAACGATTGCATGGCAGTACAGAGCCTTGTTGATCTGCCTCCAAGTGTTTTCTGCAACGCTCTTTGATTCAGTCCTCTCGAGAGGGACAGACAGGACAAGACTTCCCCATCAGTCACCAGGCCATCATAATTGCCAGGTGAGCATTACAGTCTCTGCCTTTATAATGAGTGCGGGGGGACATGGGTCATCCAACATGCATTCTGGACCTCATTAGAAGGAAAAGGCTATTCACATATTTGCAGAGCAAAAATAAGGCCATTAGATTGGACTGGCCAGCAGCCAGGGAGCACCATGGTCTAGAAATGCTTAATTGCCTTATTTCACATATACACTCACTGAAATAAAAGTTTTTCAAAGTGTCAAAGTGTCTATCTGCTGTGTACATATAGAGGAAGTAATTAACTCCAGAATACAGCTTGTGTACTCGGCTTGTGTCAAAAAGACAATTCCACACTGCAGTTCGGTTGTGTTTGGTGTGAACTTGTGTATGTATGTCATGCTCTTAGAATGACAAGCCATGAGGGAGACTAAAGAAACCATCATTTGAACCATCAGTCAAACATTTCCAACCCTAGAGAAACACTTTCTAAATTCTGTTCAACACGTAGGCTTTGTCTGTGACAGGCAAATAACAAGAAAGAGGTTAAGGTCCGGGCTTGTTCTTGTCACACACCAGGAGGCAGCTGATGTGTAACACTGTGCAGTAAATTGGAATATATGCAGATTAGTTCTCGTCTGAAGATGGGTGGCTTTGGAAAAGCGGTACATTTTGCTCCTAAGGCAGAAAACATTTTGCCATTGTACCTCGAAAATGAGACTTTCACCACTGCTTTTTTCAGCGACAACAAAACACCATCTTTCATCCCATTCAATAATCAATGTACTGTATGTAGTTGACACAGCTCATGTCAAACTTCAATGATGAGAAATACTTCTACTGATGATCTTCTGCAACCCATTTCGTAAAAATAGCCTGGACAAGACTTGCCTGGGCGGATGGGGATGAGGAGATTGATTTATTAATCTAATCAGACCAATGTAGGACAAGAGATGCATTTGTCCTCCTCTCTGAAACAGCCTGGATAGCACTTGAGGTCATTCTGTGGGAAGATCAGCCAATCACTTCAGACAATCTTCTCTAATTTTCCATCTTCCTTTATAATCTCTACAATCAGAGGTAAAGCAGGGAGGGCTGTCTGTGCTTTCATGTTCCCTTTGAAGGATTTTTTTTTCTCTTCAGCCTCATGTTTTGCAGCTACAATATTGATTTCTGTGTTTTAAACAAACTACCCCCTCATGTGAAAGATATGGTATTATATTCCCCCCGCAAAGATGAGGTTTTAACATGATCCCAAAGATGCTCACTGGATGCTGAGGCACTAACAGGCTCTCCTCCATGTTTGGCCTGTAATGTGAAACCATGTGGTGGATGAGCAGCATCGCTAAAGTAGTGATTCCACTGGGTACAGCAACTGGGTCAAAATATGGAGGCCTCCAAAGGGCATATGAAATTGTCAGCATCTTGTGGTAATCAAAAGGCGTTACAGCTGTTTATGAGTGACGAGTCAGGAGCAGCATTTATCCACAAATGAAACCATCCAGGAGGCAAAATATCATCTGATCATGAGGATGATATATTATATAAGCATAAAATTATGGAAGAGGCATTATCATGCATGGTAATCCTTGGTAGGTGCACTTGACAAACTAATGAAAGCACTGTTCTGGTACAGTATTAGTTTTTCTTCCCCAGCTGAAATAAGACCTTATTAGTTTTCACTGTGGTCCAAAATAGCATCAGAACAGGAGTATTTTGTGGAAGAGCTCCTGGAGATTGATGATTGATTACTACACAATTACTGCTGAAAGCAGCAGGGCCCCTCCTTCTAATCACTGCTTTCGTCGCTAAAAGGAGATTATCACATAGTAGAAGGTTGTTAGAGCCACTTCCTTTGTGCAAATCAATAAAAATTACTCAAGAGATTGCAAGCATCAATCTAAAATGTCCTCTGTAAATCTGTAATTCTGTCTCGGCACATGTACAGACAGGTACTGTATATTATTCCGTGTTCGCCTGTGGGTTTGTGTGACTCCTGTGGCAGTGGGTCTGACCCCACTGAGATACTGGCCTCAAGCTGTGTCTAATTAAAGCTGCTTTTCAATGCAAGGCGCTGAGGAACTTCAGGTCCCCTCAGCAATTAAGAGCAGGATTTCTTCTCTGGTCTCAAGCGAGAAGAAAAAGCCCATCCAGAGGGTTGATTATGCCCTCTCTCCCCCACTCTCCCTTTCCCCATTATTGGATTCACTTAGTTGATGAAACCCCATTTATTGAACGGAGAGACAGGCAGACCAGAATACAATCAAGTACATCACAGAAGGGAGAAACAGGAATGAAAGAAGTGAAAATGTATAGCGTTGTCTTTGCAGTCAAAGCACGAATGTGTTAAGAGCTTCATGACACGATGCTGTAATGGAATCGCTTAGACCATCATGTAACCAGAAGGAAAGAGGTTCAGTCTGCTGCGGTGTCCTTAAGGTGGTCATGGAGACTAATCTTCAAGATTTTCATAGGGCTTGGATTAAACTCATTAAATACGTTAAAGCTTATATGAACTTGTGCTTTATCCTGTTCAGAACAGGGGAAAGCACAGTCTGCTCAATCTGAGATCATGTTTTACCTTTGAGAGTCACAGTGAGCTGTGGAAAGCCACAGATAAAGCCTCCATTAAGGCTATTTTTTAAAGCATCTCACCCCTTAATGGACTCCCCTGGCCCATCCACAGACCCACTATCTTATCCTCCTGGATTCAGTTAACCAGCTCGGGTTTTCCTCCTACAGGTGTCAGAAACCGCAGTCAGTCCCCATAGAGGCCCCGCTGAGAGTGTGGTGAAGCACTGATGTGTTGTCAGCTTCTCAGCTACTATAAATACCTCAGCACTGGCTACCCAGAGAGGTTCACAATGATGTAAAAATGAAAAAATGATATGCTGTATTGGTGTCAGTTATTGAAAAAGGGGACTACTTCCTCTTGCAGTCTTCAAAACAAAACTAAATAATCCTAAATTCTCAAACTATTTATCATGAAAAATGCAGGTTTTACAAATTTCTTTCAACCAGATAAAATAACACTCAAGGAAATGGTGGTAAGCAATTTCACTATGATGTAAATCAGTGTTTTGCTAACCTTTTTCTGGGG
>JAPQRQ010000015.1:24186105-24197408 GCA_037367365.1 Apogon talboti
AAAATAACACTCAAGGAAATGGTGGTAAGCAATTTCACTATGATGTAAATCAGTGTTTTGCTAACCTTTTTCTGGGGACACACTTGCTAAAAATCATGACAAATAATCACAACCCAGTTCACAATGGCACTGTGAAGTTGGTTCCCAGGTCCCAGTTCCTAGTTCCTAGTTCCGTTTTACTTAAATGGAACTGGGAACCAGTTCCTAGTTAGGCTTAAGGATTTCTATATCGGGCAAAACTAGTCTACGTTTCTTTAGACTAGTTCCCAGTTCCGTTTAAGTAAAACAGAACTGGGAACTGGAACTGGGAACCGGTTCCCAGAGCTGAGAACCAGTTCCCAGTTCCGTTTAGGTCAAATAGAACTAGGAACCGGTTTCCAGTTCTGTTTAAGTAAAACAGAACTAGGAACTGGGAACCAACTTAACACTGCTGTTCACAACAGGCCTTCATGAGAACAACAAATTTGTGCATAAATGTTGACCATATTTTCTATTGCATGTCTGGAACATCTTATCATATTACCTCAAAAAGGTAGATGAGATACTTTCTAACTGAAAAATCACAAATTGTTTTATGGAAGCCTATGAAAACATACACGATACGTTAGGGATGCACCAATATATGAGTCAGACATCACTTTCTGTGAATATTTGCTGATTTCAGCTGATACTGGTATTGGTATAAGATGTCTTTTCACTAGTGGGACTGGTTGATATTATCTGTCATGTTATATTAGGTTTTCTACATGAATTTGCATGCTTGAATCTGTGTTCATTCAAAGATAATGTGATGAGGGACTGAAAGACTTTTTTTTAATGAAAACTTCTCTTAAGGGGGAAAACAAAAACCAAATAAACAGCAACTAACATCAGTAACAGTATTGGCCAAGAATTTTGTAACTGGTGCATTCCTGCATTATCATCTGTATAAATGAGCCCAAATTGCATTTTAACAGCCTCTTCTACTGTTTATCTCATCAATAAAACAGAATATACCCAAGCCTTTTCATACTGAATTCAGTGTTATTAGAACTGTCAGAACAATCTGAACTTTCATTGCCATTAGAAACCTGCTTCTTGTTGAAAGATTTCTGAAATGCTTGAAATGCAAATTCATTTGTCAACCTTTATGAAATCGCCTGCGATCCACCTGTGGATTGTGATGCACTCTCTGGGAATAGATGCGTTAATATTTTCAAAGTCAGTCTTTTAAGGATCCAAAAAAAAAAAAGAAATGATGAAAGTAATAATTAGCTGCGGTTATACAATGACCCCAGCGCTGACCATCTTGTGGATATTCTCCATAGCTTCGTTATTCTTGGCCTCTATTGATCTCCAGGCTCTCCATTTGCTGTGTCCCATTCAATGCCTTTGAGCATCACTTTGCTTCTCAGCTTTGGGTCAACACAAGGGTCAACCTCCCCTCACATAAATGTACACAGAATAATGAGAGATGTCACAGCTGCCTTGAAGAGCTGACACATTTACACATACCGGACAAAGCAGGAAGGCATCGGCCATTATCAGGGGCCTTTACAAGGACCTTGTTGTAGACACTCCGCCCTCTAATGGTCACCATGGGGGGAGAAGCCGCAATTTGCCACCTTTAAAAGCCCCCGCACTAAAGCCCGGTAATGAGACGTACAAGGGTCTTAAAAGCTTCAGGAACAAGGTTTATTTAACAACCGACGTGTTAGTGTGATGTGCTGGTGTTTTTATCATTCGTCTGACGCTGAAATGAATGCTAATTCTGCATTTAGTTTTATTTTCGTCTCTTTTTTTTATGGAAAAAAAATGTACAAACAGGTAACATCACTTTGCAACCAGTACATTGAAACATTACAATCCTATTTTAACACCATGCACTTTAGGATAATGAAAAACAATAAATGTGTGTGTAATACGAAAAAGGTGATTGAATTTTAGTCTGAATGCCAAGTAGGCACTTGGCTGGGATTCAGTTTTCAAGCAGCATTGATAGTATTTCACCATTAGTCGCTCCCTCATGTACATTCGCCTAAGGTCCTTTAGGTAGTCTGACAATTGGTTTCATGGGACCACTGATGATTTCCAAAACACACCGCAATTTCAAAACCCAAGGTAAGCACTGGTTTTTATTACCACGATGCCAAACATAACACTACAATACCCCGTGATCTGTTTACCATTCAATGTCTTTTTCTCTGAGGAGTGTTCAAGTTTTTACAGCATCTTAGAAAAATAATTGGTTCTGTATATACAACAACAACAGTGATAGAAACATTTTCAACAGCATTATGTACAACAACATCAGTCGCCTGTTTGAGGTCAACAGTGAAATGGAAAGTATCTGTCGTCTGCCCAGAAGATGAGTGAACAGTGATATACTGAATACTGACTCACAGATCTATTAGATAACTCAATGTTAATCAAGCATTAACATGGCGGTGACTTGTTTATGAGATATGATAATTACTTACAGTACATATTAAGTTTTTTTTTTTTTAATGAAAACAGACTTAACATTCTTATAAACAACAAGGTGATTAACTAATCTAAACCCAATGAACCAAATACAAACGATAAACAACATCCTAAAGGCACACGCACCTATTCGGCTCCAAGACATCATTTCTCAGAGTATTAAAAAGAACTGGGTAAGGAATCTGATGAAGCAAATGTATATTTGTAGTGTCGAAGCTCTCAGATAGTCTTCATTGTAACACAGTGCATTTAGACTATTTCACTGTACAGTCATTTTAATGTAGGACAGACCGTTACATTCAACGCAAATCACGTCTGCTCAGAGCAGAGATGTGATCACCTGCTGCTTGTTGGGTTCCTTTCAGACAGTTAAGGACTTATATACACAGAAACGTACATACTTTGTCGATCTAGAGAGCTGCCTCATGGTTTTGAAGCCAAAACATTTAATGAGGTTAAAGTGATCAATCTGCGATCATCTCAGTTTGGCTCCTTTGTAGTTTCATAAAGAATTCATTCAGTCTATATTTCCATGCACATTAATATTCCACTATTACTCCCAATGTGGCAATATTCTGAATTTAGCAGGTGTTGTGTAAACAGCATATTCCATTTGGATATTCTGAATTGGGCCTTTACCCAAATGGAATATTTTTCAACTAAGACATGGAATATGCTGATGTTGTTTCCGGTTTCATGAGGATTCTTTGTACACAGATACAACACATACAGAAAATGTGTCTCAGTGTGTACAGACAAAGATCCTCTCTGGTAGATATGGATGGTCCAAAGTAAAGTCCAGTTTCTGGTTTGAGAGAGAAACACACCTACATTTAAGCTTTACGAAAGAGGATATCATCAGGTTTTTGGATATGAGCAAATATTAAAAAGCTGACCTTTTCAAAGTGGGGTTTTGCAGAAACAAAAGAGGCTGTGTTCACACAGTGGAACATCTGCCACCAGTAGAAAAACCTGGAGTTTAATCAGAATATGCATCGCTGCACGTGAACAGGAATAGCAGCGGAATATTCATTTTTCCTAACGAGCTTATTACCAACATTGTCTTTTCCAGAATAAGGACAAAAAACTTGAATATTTTGTGCATGTGAATGAAGTCACATGATAATGACTGTAAGCCAAAGATATGTTTGGGTTCATTCGGAAAAAACGGCTTCATCCTGACAAGTTTGTCTGGCTCAGCATGTATTTTAGTTGCAATTCCTTGATAACCAAATCCATTGGATGCTTATCAGTGCCATGTTTGATACAGTATTTCTTTTATATCAGCCTGGTCATACGTACATATTAGATTATTTAACTCAATGGAAAAATGATATGCGGTGCTTTGCTATAAAAGAAGTCTTGTTTGTAGATTAAACCTCAACACCAGAGGGCTGCATGTACAGAGCACAGGAAAGGTCATTTACAGCACAGATCACTGCACACTGTAGATGTGCCTTGGAAAATCCTTATTTTAAATATTTTCTTGGTTGAAGTGCTCTCCTGTTTGTTTGTCCGTCAACGAAGCAGCAGTCTGAGCAGCACAGTGAATTCACAGCTAGCAGCTGTCCGACACAGTGTGAGTGCTTTGATATCAGTGTTCTCCATGCACACACCTCACACATCGCTCCCACCGTCTCCACACGAAGGCGTCCCCAGAGCTACAGATCATCTTGTTGACTGAAAGGCAGGTGCCGTCGCCTCCTTAACAGAAAAAGAAGCCGCTGCTGCCTGGATCTCTGTATACACTATTTCAGGAAAAAAAAGTGTATGAAGTGCGTGGTAAAGAGCCACCAGGTGAAGCTGGGGAGAGACAGGACTGATTAGGATGAGGACAAAGCAGCGAGGGGGAAGAGGCGAGGTGATGGATCAGACGCTCAGGGTCATGTTACGGAGCAGCCACTGCTGAGAGCGGCTGCCGTTGCAGTCTCTCAGAGTAGGGACCATCTTGTCCTCCTCAGATGGCATGTCCAGACACTGGTTGCTGTTCACGTGCAGCAGGGTGAGTCGCTGGTGGGAGAAAGAATCAGACAGGAATGGTTATATATATGCAAATCTGAGCACGTGACACAATCCAATAAAGGTTTTTCCACCACACGATGCATCAACTCTACTTGGCTGGAGAACGTTGAATTCCACCTGGGTGATGAACCTTCACAGACACACTTCAGATATTGATTTTCTACATTTAACACTATACCTTTCAACCAAGTAAACGGCTCCAGCCTGTAACGCTCAGTTACAGAGCAAAAGAGAAGGAACATCAACATCAAGTGAGTGGGATGTTTCAGGGGAGGAAAAAGTAAGTAGTTCCTCTTTCACCAAACAAAACACAGTGTTGCTGCTTGGAGAATTGAGGTTCCTCTTGGTGGAGAAATCATTAGCGCTGCCACTTTGTGACTGGCTGCTGAACATCAGAGCAGTCGTGCCAAGACTTTACTCTATTTCACTGTAAGAAACACCATCAGGAATATTAACATTCTGAAAATCATAAAGAAAACAATAGGGAAAATTTAACACATGCATTTCTGCCTTAATACTTTAGTTTTACTCCTAAAACTCTTATTAGTGAAGATGATTTCAACACATTACAGATATAAATACCATAATAAATTACAGGTAAAAGAATGATATCCAAACTCCATTTAGATACTTTTTATGTTCACAAGTTAAAATAGTTACAGAATAGTTTTATTGTGTTGAGCAAGCAATGTTAATAATGCATATCCATGTATTAAACAACAAAACAATTGCAAGTTTTTGCTCTATTATGATTCAGCACTAATGTGAGTGGCAAGGCTTTACAATTCATGAGTTCCCACAGGAATTAGTCCACAGGTACACAGTGGTATATGCACCAGTGAGCAAAGAATAACAAAGGTCTGGGGTGTTTTGAGGACCAGCACACTGGTGTAAACAGGAGCAGGTGCTTTTATTTGAGCAAGTCGGACCTATAAAAGCACGTCATAAAATGTTAATGTGGTTATATTTTCAACATTATGGAAAGTCTTTGTGAAAGAGCCAGTGGCAGGCTGGCTGCTGGTTTGGCAGTGGGTAACATATTGAAGCGTTCATGAATCAACCATTCCTAAAATTGTGTCACAGAAGACATTGTACCAGTTGAGGTTACACTGTGATCCTAAATCATTCTGAACAAATACAATCTTTTCTTGTTCAATTTACTATTATTATTCAGGAGTGTGCAAAAGTCTTTTTGTTTGCTTTTTCATGACCATGAACACGTATTCTGTTCTGTCTCTGTATCGAGATACAATGGGAATAAACAGGAATTTAAGCATTTAATAAAAAATATATTAATATTAACAACAAAAATTAGTCAAAGATAAAAGATAAAACTGTTTCTGAAAACCAAAGTGGTAACTGACCTCCATTTGCACTTAAACGCTTGAACTCTTTTGGGCTGAAAATATGAGATTTATTATGATAATCTTTTACTGAATTACACTATACTTCTACTTATTTGAGCTATTAAATACTGATTTTTGCCCGTAGAAGCCCTTGTTTTTATGGTTTTAATCCTGCCGGTACTGATGATAATCAATGCCCTTGTGTACATGTCAGGAGCTTTATGCTTCTTCTCTCCCAGTATTTTGTTTGCAAACTGATTGAAGTTGCATTTAGCGAGTCAAAGATATGGTGTACATTTTCCTTATGAAGCTAAACCACCAAATAAAAACCAGTGAATATTGGACATACAGTTAGGTGGAGGGAAACAGAAATCCAATATGAAAGTGTTAAAGTGCAAGAGCAAATCAATTTCTATATGAAATTGATCTGGTGACTTTAACACAAATGATTAAGGAGTGAGTGCTCAGACCTTTAAGTCACAGGAATATTAAACACATATGTTTTAATACAGTCCTCATTTCCTCATTAATCAGGATGAAACTGAAAGGTTAAAAAAAAAAAAAGAAAATCAAGAAATTAAGTCATGTTAAGCTACTGTAAATCTAAACTGACTGAAGAGCTGCTGTGTTGTTTTCCTACTTTTTCTTAAAATAATTACAATGAATGTTGCTGCAAAAAATGGGAGTGAAATGTTCCAGCTGAACTAACAGAATTGCATATTGTACATATACAATACTTTGCAAAGGTCATAGGCCACCTCTAGCTTTGTTGTTTTTGCAGGGTTGAAATGAGCATACATATTTATTTCTCATTTTGTTTTCTCTAGATACAGCAAGAAAATATAGGAAATATGTGTACTGTGTGTATGAGGCACATAAAAAAATGAACTAAATGCATTATAAAGGTCAAGGTCACTATTTATTGTGACCTCTGACCCCATGACAAGAAGCAGCACAAACAAAAACACATCACAACACAACATCTGACATGTGTTGAATGAAACCTGGCATACAACATCAGAAAATGAATGCAATAAATCTGATATTGTCTGAACAAAAGGGTTAAAGACATGTTGCCTTTATCGGGCAAGTGACTATTTTTGGTAATTTCCACATACATTACAAGACAGTGATGGCAACAGTTACAGTGAGACAACAGTGTCAGGTCCAATGTGGTCTACAGGGTCTGTAAGGTCCACCTCTGCATGAACAGTGAGTGTAACTGCTTTGTTAGGTACTATGAAGTAATGGTACTAATGTAAGTAATGATGTTCAAAGTGATAAAGTGTATGTTGACAGGTGTCTGGATCAGCACTTATGATGATCTAATGTTCTAAAAACATGTTGCTTTCACCTTACATGTGCTTTTCTTGTATTTTTTCCTATTTACTTCTTTAATCTTTCTTTTTTTTGCCACTTACAGGTAAGGAACCAAATATGGTAACTTCAATGACCTTGATTTTCTACATAACAATAATTTTTTTTTTTTAAATTCCACTAAAGTAAGTTGCTAGGTACTCGTTATGTCCTCCAATAACACACTAGTTGTAATATTGAATTTCAGAGTATTTCTATGAGTGAACTATAAAGGGTTAAGTGCAAAGGGAGGTCATTCTAAATACGACCATTTTGTGTAAAGAAGCTGTTTTTCCCCTGAAACTTTAGTTTTCACTGCTGTACATATTTCATATATATAGCTTGGATCTTAATACAGAGACAGAGAACAGTTCTGCGTGTTATTCTTGTTGTCAGAGCTAAGTCTTTTTGTTGGGCTGCACGATTTTTAAGCTTCACAGTGCTAACTCTAGTAAAGGTCAGTGATATTTAAAGGCAATGCACTCACGTCATTGTGTAGTGTGTTTAGAAAGAGGCTTAATAAATCAGACACTTGAGCACATACACTGTCCATTGTAAAGTCCTGTCACATAAACCAGATAGGCCAGAGGACAAAACAAGTGCTTTTAAATGTCCAGACAGGAAAACCAACATACTGCAATGAACTAAGCTCAAAAGCTCAAGCACCGTATGAGCGTGTACCAATCTGTGGCTATCTGCCACAAAGACCCTAGAGATAGCACCCCCCATGAACAACTGGAAGAGAGCTCTCAATGGCCTTGATTAACCATTTACTTTCAGTCCCTCTGAAGTAAGATGCTTCCGGAAGTTCATGCCTCACTCGAGTTCCTTTCCTCATCCTAATCATATGCCGAGAAATCGGGGACTTTTTGTTTCGGTTTGGAGCCCAATGTTTAAAGTATTTGGAGTCACTTTCATGTGACTAAGATGCACATAAGGCATATCACAGATTTACTGGCAAAAAAAAACAAAACTGATCTGTGATAACTTGTTCAATATTGCGATAAATAAACAGAAAATCTTGCAGCCACCTCCAAATTGCCACCAATTAATGTGAGGGTAGTTGACGCCTGACTGGGGCTTCATCTGATTGGCCAAATGGTGTGAATGCACGGCCCATGTATACAGAGCTCCATCTGACAGGCCAAATGTTGAGTGTGAATGCAACACACTCAATTTTTTTTACTAATGATGTGTCTTTTGGGATGTGTTGATACTAGCGCGTATCAATAATAAACACACACACACACACACACACACATAAACCACTAGATACCTGAACGTACATGTGCCATTACCCTGCGCTTGACAGGAAATTCTTCATTAAAACAAGATTGTGCTCCGACTGTTGACAGAGGACGTCCACACTAATGAGCACACTGACGCTCCAGCCATGTTTGATCATAGGCTTAAAAACAGAGAGGTCTGACATCCTCTGCCCAGATACAAAGAACTGCACACACACCAACACACACACGGATAGGTTTGTCTTGAAGTACACATTACAGACCACTCTACAGGGCACATTTGTTCAAACACAGCAAGAACAAAGAGAGCAGGTGGCATACAACCTTACACACCTGCCCCTTAAAAATAGAAGAAAAGAACAATATGACAGCTCTAACTAGAGACAAAACCCTCCTCTTGCTTTATTAACAAAAAAAAAAAATCCTTTATTAACAGCAGGTACGACCAAGCCAGCGGGCAATGAGTCTGCTCTATGGTGTAAAGGATTAGTGAAGAGAATGTAAAATGGTCTTCGTCTATGCAGTTATTTGTACAATGTACAAATGACAAGCAGTGCAATCAAGAAAAAAAAAAAGAATCTTGTTTTTTTTTTTTTTTAATTCACTCGTCTGTCTTGAACTGGTGGTTTAATCTACTGTTTGTTTGTTTGTTTGTTTGGTTTTTTTAATCTAAAGATGCAAAATTACTCCAGTGGAAGATATGACAGAGGAGAAATATAAAGTCAAAGGGCAGAAAAACTGCTCAACATTTAATGAAAATACTAGAATTGTGGAGGTCCTGTCCTTTGCTCATAATTATTTCATGTTTCCTTTGGGGCAGACAAAAACTCCCACCTCCGGCTGGGAGCAAACTAACCAGTGTCTCCGGAGCAAGTTGCTGAGTGTGTACACAGCTGAGACCAGCTAATTAAATGAGGATGGTTTCTAACCATAAGCTCTGGTGGAGGAACATTATCCTCTTCGTCACCAAGCAGCACCCTGGTCTTACTGAAAGGCAATGAGTTCTTGTTTATTGTGTTCTTGTGCAGAGATCTATGAGCCTAGGCTGCTTTGTAGGAGTACAAAACATCAGATTCCTTTTGTGTCAACGCAGAGTCAGCCAACAGTTTCATTTGCAGTAACAGTGCCCTGATCTTGTGTTCCTGATTTCCTTATATGTGGTTTGTGTCACAAGGACCTCTGAGTGTGAACTGCGAATCAGGCCATCTAACAGCAGGTCACTTGACTGCCGCGACTCTGACACACACCAGCAGCTCTGGGAGCTCCTTACCCAATTTACCTTGCTTGGACACAAAAATTGTGGCATGCTACAGTGAAATTGCTCTTTAGCTTTTTGAGCGATACAACAGACTGAGGTGCAAACTCGGGTAACTCAGCAGAAAAGAAGTGGCAACAAAGAAAATGACAATCAGGGCCGGAGAATTGAAAAAGCAGCAAAACAGCGACCTGAAATGAACAGAAATGCTAAACCCAACAACTTTCCTTTATAGAAGAATGTAAATAAGCATGCTGAGTGGTGAACAGCGTTAATAAATGGGATTCATTGGTTTTACAATATGCACATGGAATTGAGTGTACACAGCTGCTTCAGGGAAATAGGAGCGAGCCCTGAGAGGCTGGGCCCATAAAAGACAGGTTCACGATGAAGGATCACTTCAAAAGAACTTGTAAACAATGGCAAGCCCATTTCAATCCGCTCTGCACATAGATAATAAGCCAAAAATAAACACTGCCTCCTCCATCAGGCATCATTCATCGAGCGCCTGGCCGTACAGTGGACGACCCGTGAATTTTCATATCAAAATAAAATATTTATGTTAGAAAATAAATGTCAAATGAGATCTAATTTGGCGTGAAGACTGGATAAAGGTCTTGCTGATAGCGACTTACACACAGCTCCATCTTGACGGGACCGTTGTTGCTTGATGTGCCTCTACATTCACTTTCCCTGAAAGGTCATCGGTAAAAGCTACTTAATGCTTCCCGACATAATTTTCATGGACATTAGGACTAATGCCTGAAAGACCAACATCACAGGTAAAGTTCTGCATTCATCTGTTGATAAAAGCATGAAAAAATACTGGAAAAACGGAGACAATTAACGACAGATGGATCTACTTAAGCAAGTCAAACTCTTCAATTCACGCTCTACCACTGCTAATGATCTACAGCACTAGAGAGCGACTAACACTAGAGAGCTACTAAACTGACCACTAGCCTTATTGTACTGACCTGTTCACCTCAGACCCTAAAGCCCCCCCCCCCAGAGCGGAGAGAATCCTAGAGAAAATAATCACTGGGACTGAAGTAGAGGCGTCTAGCGACCTCCAGGTGTGTGTAGTTATGGAGGGTCCAGGTCTGTATGGGACTGTTGTTACAGTATTCCACAGTGGGGCCGTACGTGCCATCCTCCAGACGACTGATGGTCAGACATGATTGGGTGATGATGTGGAGGAAGGTGTGCTTCTGCAGCAAGCCGGGAGTGAAAGGGACAGATGGTGGTGAAGGTAAGTCTGAGGGTCATCTGTTGTTCTTAAATGAATCCATCTGTTCTTTACACCAAATTTCCCACTTTAATAAGTTAACCCTTTATCGGGCAAAGTGACTATTTTTGGTCATTTCCGCACACATAACAAGACAGTGACAACAACATTTACAGTGAGGACAGTGAGGAGATCCACCTCTGCATGAACAGTGAGTGTAACTGCTTTGTTAGATACCATGAAGTAATGGTACTAATGTAAGTAATGACATTCAATCTGATAATGTGCATGTTGATAAATTTCTGGATCAGCACTTATGTTGTTCTAATGTTCTAAAAAACATGTTACTTTCACCTTACATGTGTTTTTCTTGTGTTTTATATATA
>JAPQRQ010000015.1:24198046-24240953 GCA_037367365.1 Apogon talboti
TATATATACTTATGGGCAAGGAACCAAATATGGTAACTTCATTGACCTTGATTTTCTACATGACAATAAAAGTTTTTGAACATTTTCACAAAAGTAATATCGTCTTATTATGTCCTTTAATAACACACTAAGGTTGAAATCATTTATTTAGTAGTTCAGAGTATTTCAGAGTATATATAAGTGCCCTATGAAGGGTCAACCACCTGAACTTAAAATAAAAAAAATGTAGAAAACCAAAAATATGCTAAATAATTATTCACACTTGCAGTTAGATTTCCATTGAGATGTCATAAAAGATGAAATACTAACTACTTAAACTATTACTCATGTCGACACTAAAAACATAATTAACAAAAAACTGAAGCACAATCTCCCTTTAAATCTTTAGTCTGACATGTGATGGAGGTTGGAGAAATATATAGCCACTATTTTTCTTACATGTGACTGTTTCTGGAGAGAGTTCATTCAAGGCGGTTTATTTTTGGCTGAAACAGCAGAATAACTGGAAATAAGTAAAAGCTGTCCGTCACAGTTGTGAATGAGAATGGCAGAACTGTGCAGACATCAGATATTAATGTGAAAATGAGACTGATGACCAGATCAAATGTTAATAGTACTGTAGTCACTCAGGAATGAGCCCCTGTCCGTCAGACTCGGGCTGAAAATAACCTCAACCACTGACAGCAGTGAAACCCCAGTGCTGTTTACAACAGAGACTAGTCGTCTTTATTTATGAATTATTCATTTTTTTCATATTAAGAATGCACCAAGAGAACAAAGTGTAATGAATGGATTTCTCCTAGGTTTTGTTTAATGCTGGATGGAAAAGCCTCTGGGTTTCCTCCTCTTGTTGTATCTACATGTCAGACATAGGACAACTCAATCACTGATAGGTTACACTGTTTTCACTGCAGTATTTCCAAACTCCTTCTCTGTGGCTGCATAAATTGTTAATATAA
Source organism: Apogon talboti (assembly GCA_037367365.1). Lineage (NCBI taxonomy): Eukaryota > Metazoa > Chordata > Actinopteri > Kurtiformes > Apogonidae > Apogon > Apogon talboti. The sequence goes on from JAPQRQ010000015.1 coordinate 24,199,006, forward strand.
ATGATGCTTTTTGAGTTGTATAATCCATAAAGCACTTCGAGTTGTGAGTCAACTGGGCTTAAGGTGAATATTTTACTTCTCCTATGCGATTCAAAATGTCTTCCTGTCTTTCCATAAGAGCATGTAGCACTTATTTTTACACAATTATGGGCCTCAAATACCACATGGGAAATAGCCTTATTGTTATTGTTTATAGAATAACAATAAGAACAAGAATAAAAATAAGAATAGGAATAAGAAGAGTACTATATTTGATTTAATTAGAATTATTAAGGTATTGAAAATGAAAAACTGATTTGTATGCTTGTGTATTATAGAAATTTTTTTGGGTTTTGTAATGTCAAATGCTCTACATTGTACAGCAAGACACGGAATTAAATTTTTCTACCAGTTTCCTCACTCCCCGAGTTAAAGACTTCCATTTCATATTCAGATTTCAATTATCTACTCTACTGACCACAGACACAACACAGTTCACATATACAGAGTTACAGAATAAGTATGACTACTGGAGACACGGGACTCAAACTTGAACAGCTTACCTCAAAATCATATTCCCACTTGCCAACATACTACATGAAAGCAGAGCACAGGAGAGACACAGCTGCTGGGTGGAAAAAGCAACTCAACTCTATGTTAAGGCTGAAAAACTAGCATGCATCGCCATCTAGTGGCGGCAATCAGGAACTCAATCTCCCACTTTGTGCTACTCAAAACCTCAGTCCTGCACTCCCGCACTATGCAATCCCCTCAGACTCAGACATAATCAATGAGCTTTTCATCAGAGTCATTTTTCAGCCATCTGGAAGCAGTAATGGTCACTGCCCGCTGACCGATTATTTGGCCGTTTTTTGGAACAGAGATCCTACCTCGGCATCGTACTCGAACATCTGATTGCCCTTCATGTGGTGACACTTGAGCATGACGACCGGCCCATTGAGACGGGAGACGTCCAGGCAAAGGTCATCTGTCCTAATTTCTTTATCAGCCGTGTATGAGAACACCTGGAAAAAACAGCGTATTTGTCATGTTTTTGCATTTCAGGTAAGTGTATAATAATTGTATCTCTAAGTGTTTGTGTTCTATGTATATATTAGTATGTATTATGTAATTAATTACATTTGCATTTTAATTTAGAGACGGTATCTGTATCTCACCAAACCTGACTGATTATAAAACAGAATATTGGTATTATCTTGCAGTGATAAAAACACAATATTTACTATATCTACTGATCATGTATTTGCTCACTAGTTCTCATAATTAAAAAAAAAAAAATCCAGAAAATGTGTGTATTATCTAAAGCTGACACCTACTTCACATCTTTCCTCATTAAGGTTTTATTGTAAAGAGGAAATCTAATCTTTTGTTGAGCAAAAGTAACAGCTAAACCCCTCAAAAACACCAAAGAGCTTAACTTAGTTGTCGATACGCACGGTAGTTATGATCACATCTAAAGGATAAATGTAAACATAGATGTATTTTCCTCTTCACCTGGTTTCCTCCCATGCCGTGGCAGTTGAAAAAGCCCACTTTCTCATTCTCCTTTCTTCCCATATTGTCCACACACTGGTTAGTCTCAACATTTCTGATCTGCAAGATGAATGCACAGTTAGAAGCGACAACAGTCTCAAAGTCTGACTGAACTTTTAGTCTCTAATTAGTGAGTTTTATTTCTTTTTATACTGTCGAGCCTTTGACAGTTTATAGTGGTACTTGAAAATGTGTAAACCAGGAATTTCTCCTTTTCTGCATAAATATTACCTAAAATATGGTAAGATTTCCACGCTAAATTAGATAAACAACGCCTAATTAAACAAATGTCCTATCAAACTAAACTATGTGGCAAAACTATGTGAATCTCTAAGACTGTCGCATCATTTTACAAGGAAAATCAGAGTTGAGTATTTCATTCAGTGACAGTCGGGTGTGGGTCTCATTAGCTAGAGCTGTTGATGCTAATTAGGCTGGAAAATTTTACAGAACAATTTCTAAAGACTTTGGACTCTACTAGTCGACTGTCAGGCAGATAGCGAACAAATGGAGACAATTCAACACTACTGTTTCCCACGAGCGATTGACCGAAAATGTTCACACCAGGAGCACGCCATGTAACAGAGCATGAGGTCACAATCAACCCCAGGGTAGCGTCTAGGGCACTGAAGTCCTCTGTTTCAGTGCTGTGTCAGTGTTCATGAGTCAAACAACAAGAGAACACTAAACAGTAGTGGTGTACATGTTCCAAAGGAGGAAACCATGATCGTCCAAAGAGAAAAATACTGCATGTGTGTGGGCTGAACAGCTTGGGTGTGGCATGCAAAGCATGTCCAAACATGAAGCAGTTTAATAAGGAACACAAAACAATAGTTTCAAGAAATATAGAATTGAAGGTGTTTGATTATCACTTGGTGTTTATTGCTTTCCTCTGTTATTTTGATGTATGTACACTGTTGTCCATGAAGCTTGAATGGAATATCTTCCTGAGACCCAGTAAGTATAAGTTTAGGCTTTTTTCATTAAATAACGGCCTTGATTGGAAACAGCATAATGCAACAGCTTTTTTCAGATACATTGTGACAACGTGATCTTGACAGACAAAGTGTAACTGGGACTCAGTATGTGATCCTTGCACCTGATCAAAGGTGATTACTGATGTGTATAAACAGGAATGAGAGGAATGTGCCTGAAAACAGAATTATACCAATTTTAAATGTATGAAAACGTGTGTATGTGTGTGTGCATATAGGTGTGTCTGTATATGTGTGTACTATATATGTATATGTATATATACAGATGTGTGTATATGTATGTAGAATTTAATTTAACTACAATTAAACTAAATTCAATTCACTTTTATTTACACAGTGCCAATCATAATATACGATTATCTTGAGGCACTTCACAAATTCAGATGAACCTCAAAAGACTATACTTATGGGGTACAGGTGGGAGGAAATTACTGTTTGCTTCTTCCCACTCCATTTCAAATGAATACATAGACTGTATTTGTTGTTTTCTGCTTCCATGATATTTCTGTTTTCTTTACTGACTGATTGATTGTTTTGAACATGTCAACAACTCCAATTACTAACAAATACAATTACAAAATTGATAAATGCCATGTGGATAAACCTGAATGGTATTAGAAGAGCGTTGTGTCATGTTTGGCACCAACCAAAATGCATATAGGCAATATACAAAATATGGTGGTGGTGGTACCATGATTTGCATTTTATTTACAATCACTAACGAAAATTTGAATTAAAACAGAACTAAACACACTAATAAAGTTAAATGCCTCATTTTTTCAGTTGGGTCCTTTTAATCTTGCAGGTCATACACAAAAATCCGATTATATTTTGGTCATAGTTATGCAGAAAAAGAGAAAATGTCAAAGGCAACTGTAAAGAATCACTGTAATTCCTTTTATACATTTATGAGATATAATAGTGCAGCTTGTATGTCTAAACAGCAAATCAAACATGTTTTATTCAAATACAACACAGTCAGACCTTGCTTAACATTTCCTATTAAATATTTACTCGCTCTCTGAAACTGTGTTTTAATTTATGTATACTATTTACTGCTATTGTCTCATTTTTAGTGTCCTGACATCTTACTGCATTACTTTTATCTATTTGTTTACTGATTTTCTTTATTGCTTGCTGGTTTAGTCACTTCAACCGACCTGATGTCGACAATTTGCCATTTATGATTCACATGCTGCAACGTTGAAGCTCGATCACACACACACACACCATTCACAGCCTTTGTGGTGTAACAGTGCCAGACAAAACTGTCAACTTCACCACATACTCCAGCCAGTTTAACTCGCATGTCAACTCGTGACTGAAAAAAAACAACTAAAAAACAAAAACTTTTGCTAGACAGTGATCATGTGAAATGCATGCACTGTCTGAGAATTGAAGAAATTATCATCCATATAACATATATTGCGCTGGCAATCAATTTTACAGTAATTCAGCTTTTATAAATCACCTGCACTTCGAAAGCTGAAACTGATCTTAGAATTGACGACACAGTTCTGAGTCACCCAGCTATCACAACTCCCACTGACTTTATAGCCAACTCAGCTTTCTAATGAACTCATACATTCACAGCGGCAAAGCTGAGCTGGCTCTATATGTTGCCTAAGCAACTTATTATGCCCATCATGCAGGAATAGAACAGCGTTCATAATTAAGCGATATAAAACCTAATGGTTCCAGCTGTTAGAGAACGGCTGACTGTGTGTTATGGAGGATGAGAATCAGTCAGGAAAAGTCTAGTTCGGAGGAAGACGGGAGCTGAGGTGCTGCAGTGGCTGAGAGACACCGACAGACAGAAAGAGAGAGAGAGAGAGAGAGAGAGAGCAGAACGAGCTCGTACTGCAGTACAGCAGAGCAGTACAGATGAAAAATCCTCTTACGCTCAGCAGTATGACTGTTGGAGGATTACAAGCTCATTTCACCATCAGCTCTTCAACTGAAATTACTCTTAAATGGCCTCCATCTATCGTACAGTCACAGGCTGCATGTCAGCTCTGACTTCACCGCATGCCGCACTGATACTGACATGGAGCCACGAGCGCCGAGAAGTAAGGAAAGTCTTTTTCTGAGCGGGCAAAAAAAGTGCTCAAAGGAACTAAAGTACTGTCTTAACAGAATTAATTAGAATCCTCAGGCCTTGCTCTAATTTATCACTTAGTTCCTCAACCCTTTTAAGTTTCTGAAATAGGCCTCAGCTCTGGGTCCTTTTCTATACAGTTTACAAAGTAGGACATAAACATATTCCACGAAAATGTAGATTTGCTATTCTATTTGACCATTCATTTTAGAATATTAGTTTTGTGTGCTTTGCTGCTGAACAATGAAGGACTGCATATTGGTTGGTATGACTGTTTGATGGTTCTAACATTCCATTAATAGTTAATGGAATGTTTTTGTTAGATTAGCAACAATTCAGTTCCTTCCTGCTTCATATTTTCCTCTTTTGACTTATTTTATAGTTCTATTGCACTTCTGTTGTGTTTAATGTATTTTAATGGTCTGTTTCCAACACTTTGGTCAACTCTGTTATTTAACATGCTTTATAAATAAATTTGGATTAGATTGGATTCTGTTTCTTTGGTAATTTGTCACGTACTTCCTCAACACTTTAAAGTTTCTGAAATAGACCTTGTTTCTGTGACAAAAGTGTCCCTTTCTATATAGTCAACAAAACAGGAAATAAACACTTTCCACAGAGTTGTAGATGTGCTAGTGGACAATTTACCCACCTGACTATTATTACTATTACTACTATTAAATTTTCACTTTTGGGCACTGTAAAGCTGTGTAAAATCTACGCTTAAGCTATATATCATCTACACCTTATGCATATTATAGTTGTATAAACATGCGACTGAATCAACCTGGTGAGTTTATCATACATGTCCAACAGGAACAACTGGAGGATGTTTGTTTTTATCTTGTCTCATTCAGCCCTGGCTGGATCCTGAGATTTTCAGATAAATCTTGCAGTGATGTTGTCTCCTGAACACAAAGCCCAGGAGCAAGGACACATCTGAGTCGACGCAGAGGGAGGCGGTGAATGTACCGCATAACGGGAGATCAGAGTACAAGAAATCTCATACTTCACCAAGTGAGTAGTATCTTCTGGGGATCTGGGAGTCTGGGTAGATGTTCTCTAGATACCAGGAGAAGGGTTTGCACTTCAAGGCCTCGCGGAGAGCTTTACGGGAAGAAACGTCACCGTAGTCCACACGCATCACACCTATAAACACAAAAACCAAACAGCAATTCAACTATATGTATCACTTTATAGTTATATTGTTTTGATTAAGAAAATAAAAGATCGCTCCTGGTTCTCTTTGGGTTCTCAGTCTCCTCCCAGTGTCCAATAATATCCACCTTAATTGGTCGACTGGTCATTCCAAATCGCCTGTAGGTGTGAATGTGAGAATGAATGGCTGTTTGTCTGTATATGTCAACCCTGCGATGAATTGGTGCTAGTTGAAATGGGCTCCAGCATCCCTACAACTGTCTCAAAGATTAAGGGGTTTGGAAAATGAATGAATGAATGAATGAATGAAGATGGATCTTGTTTTCATTGCATCGCCAAAGCTGGACACCAGAGGGACCCTTAAAAACCCCTGCATAAAAACACAGGCGATGTGGGCGGCATTGAAGGGATTTTCTATTAACTCTTGCATGAATAACCTATTTTAAGCAAATAGGATATGATGTCATGAAACACACGGACTATTCTATTTATACACATGTGGTATGATTAAAGGGAAGTCGTGAGCCGGAAACGTATGGATGCAACAATTGTGCAATACTCTGAGCCACATGTATGTGACTTCAGCCAAATGCAGAGAGCATGATGTATCAGCCTCCATCAAAATGAAGACTGAGGAAGGATTAGACAGCTACTGGGCCACAGACACTTACAAACACATTAGGCAGATGGTTTCTCCCCAGAGTGCCTCTTGACGACTCATAGCTTGCTGTAGATAAATCCAGGAGGCTAATTTATCATGAAAGAGCATGATTGCAATGAGGGAAATGCAGTTCAAGATCAGTCAACACGTACGACCTGGAACGCTGTATATTTACGCATCAAACAAATGCCACACAATGCCAACAGCGCCTTCTGTAATAGCGGTAACGGCTTACGCTTGCGTTCGGGGATAGAAATTTCAAGTTGGCAGATGAAAGCATGTGAGCTGAAGGCCACTCCTTCTCCCCTGGCTCTCAATTTCCCCTTTTCTCCTCTCCCTCTGTAGGGTCTCAGCATCACATGTTGCTGGTGATGAATAGCCTCTTTGATCTGGAAATCGCCAGTGTAGAGGAGGGATGCACTTTTAATAGGATCACTTGATGCCACTCCCAAACTCAGTCTGAACATACTGTGTTCTTTCTGAGCCAGTGAGCGAGGTCTGGCGGTAGCGTGGCCAAGATCATTCTCTCTAATGTCCTGGAGGAGCAGACAGTCATTCTGGGGCCACAATGCACAGCGAGACTCATCCATCACAAGCCCCGGCTCTGTCTCTACACCTGGCCGTGAAGAATACGGGCTCGACTGAGACGAGAAGGTCACAATTTGTGCCGTGAGATCGGCAGATTACGGATGATCCCTTATAGGTCGGCTGGCATCTGAAATACTAAACAGCAGATTTCCGGGACACTGCAGTCTGCTAAAGGGTAATCACATTAAAAAGTCGACAGATGGAGGTGGTTCTCATATCTGCCCGTTAAGTCTTATTCTTTACGTGTTCTTTATGTGTGTGTTTGAGGCAGACAATGGAGTGACGACTTACTTTTATTGCTATAACAAAGAAGAATTTAAGTATTTTCTTAAATGTGTTAGACATTTATTTTTAGTTACTTTACTTTATTGCAGTTTAAACTTCACCCATTAGCAAGTTAGTAAGATATTGCATGCCCTTCTAGTCACAAAATGCCATAGAATTGAATTGGAGTAAAAAATAAATGAACATTCAAGGCCTAGATGAAGACTTAAATTAATCTGAAAATCTTCCGCTGAGGCTTAAGTGAAAATGACAAAAATCCTCGGAAACGTCTAAGGCTAATTTAACACCATCTGAGCGAAGATGGGGAGCCTGAATGAACTTCATGGTTACAGCCAGTTACTTTGCTGTTGATTCACAGTTTATTGGGAGAAAATGGTTAATGTTTTGTATTGGTGTAAAACCTTGGGTCTATTAAAAGTTAACTTTACCATTTTGGTTCTGTTATTTCTATGTTTACTTCACTTCAGACCTGATAGAGGCTGCACTGTATATAGGGCTAAAAACAATAGGAATGAACTTTTTTAAAATATAGTAGAAATTCACAAAAGCAAATACGTAAAATTTAGTCAAAGTAAATTTGAAATAAGTCTCTTTTTACTTTTATTTGAGAGTTTATTTTTACTTCATGGGAAAGTATGTAATATCTCCTTAAAAACAATGTAAGTATTTGGACAGTCACACACATTTTGCAATTTTGTCTCTGTAAAAATGAAATGAAGCCATTGAAATGTGATTAAAGTGTGGGTGTGGACTTGATTCAGCTACTCCTAGCTTCGCCATCTTTCTAATAGATTTATTTGGTCTTTTCAGCTGAATGGCAGCCATCTTCACTTGCATCAACACCTCTCCTCTTTTGGATCTCACACTAACAACTCCAGTGAACAGCCATCAAATGCAAATTTAACTTTTGGAATAAACACAAGTTTTTGTATCAGCATCATTTAGCAAAAAATAACAAGGACCAGACCAGATCTGAACATCAAGCGGCGTGTCAGTCAATTGTTGTACTCTAGAGCATTAGTTTTGCATTTTTTGCCTCTGAAAATGGAAGGACTACATTAAAGATGGTTATAATTAATAAATGATTAATGCAATATTATTGTTAAATTCCTTGAATCAAAGCTGAAACTCCACACTTCAGTCACATATTAACTGCTTCATTTCAATGTTGTGGTGTAAAGAGACAAAATTACAAACTTACAAAACTTATGGATTTGACTGTATAGTTACACTATACAACAATAATCCCTCTATATCATCATTTCTGACCCTCTGTCAGTGTGTGGTTCTGTATTTACCTGCAGACACCCAACTCTCTGCCCTGTATTTTCTATTTTGCAGGTGGAACGATATAAAATGAAGCTGTTCTTCTCACTCCACTACTCTTACAGGGACGAAAGTTCTGCCTGAGAGACAAAACTCTGGGCAAAGCACAAACTGACATCTCTCACAGACAAACAGAACAGGAGGAATGAAGAAGTGTGTACTTCAGCTGGATATTTCCCTCTAGAACATTCCCTTAGAGTTTTGCAATAGACTGGGCAATTTTCTGTGCTCTTGAGCAAAATAGCTGTGAAAACAGTCGCAAAGTAAAAGTTTACTTTTCTATTTCATGGGTTTTTCCCCCTTTAGTGCTTGCTCTCTCCTCAGCAATTGTTGAGCCGAAGATAGAAGCCACGTCTAAACAGTTATCTTTACAAACAAGCAGGAAATCTCACATACTTTGCCTTTAGGAAAAACACCACAGTAACAGTTCCATTTAATTATTAAAATCATTTCATCGTCTTTACATTTCTTGTTTTAGGCATGATGATCTACAGTGGATGATGTACCGTTACAAATTTCCACACACAAGTTTAAAGCATCACTGAAAAACTGGTACCATCATACAGCCAAAAGTAGTATGCATGGATGACAAAAGCAGCACTGAATCACCGAAGAATAAAGAGGAAACATACATTTTAAATGAGTGCGGAATCAAAGGGAGCAGACAAGCCTTTTCTTCACACACCAGTGTGTTAGATGTGATATCGTCAAGCACTTAAGTAGCACACAGAGGTCTGTTAATGAGGACTATTCATATCTGCTTTTGAGCTGTGATGCACAATGAATAAAACATCTCTTAAATTTTTGACTGAACTGTACATTCTCTAAAACTTTGGGAACGTGAAGAATTCATGCCACTTTGAACAGCATCGCTATCTTTGTGTGATTCCAATTTCCCACAATTTAAAAAAAGACACAATGAAGACAATTAGAGTCTCATCACAGCTTCGTACCTGGTGAGATGATGTAGAAGAAATCTTTGAAGTCATCCATCCACACTTCAGCCAAGCGCCTGTTGTTCTTGTTGATGACTTGGCCAGTTCCTCCAGGGAAGCTGTACGGGGTGGCCTTCCGGAAAACATGGCCCACATGGGAACATGTGATGATTTCCAGAGAGCCACCGCACTGCCAGATCTGCAGAGACATAAACGCAATGTGGATTTATATAGTTCATGACAGCATGAAAGAGATTCAACAACAGATATAACGGAAAGTGCTGCAATAGAGCTTTGTTACATCCTGATCCTCACTTACAGTCCACTGGAAATTAAACTGTCACTAATAAAATTCAGCTTTAACTTTTGCCTTTAAGTGGATTCAAATAAAATGTTTTAAGAACAAAACAAAAGCCTAGACTGAGTGGTTTGTCACAAATATTGCTGTAATTCAGCAGTCGCTCTAAATTAATGTGAATAAAACTCAAAGCTGTGTTTTCTAGATTAATCTGAAATGTACAACACAATGGAATATTTAGGAAAGAAAAATATAGCACTAATAATATCTGAACTCTAAGACGTATTATAGATTTCTGAAATAATAATTAAATCATTATTTTTTGTCAAAACACAGCCTGTCAATATGACCATTAGACATTCTGTTTTTGATATATTAGTTGGTCATTATCAAATGCAACTTGTTATTGAGAAAAGTGGATCTTTGTTATCTTTAATTTCAATACAGTTTATTTATCTTTTTATTACTATCATAAAGTACATTTTTAACACACAAGCTCTAATGTCACATGTAGATAAATGCTGACTTTTTACTAGTTTGTGACATTAGTCCATTAAATTAGTACCAAAGCTGTATATTAATATGTGGGTTCTTAAATGATGCATTTACAAGAGAAACTTCCATATATATAAAAGAAAATACATGATAGTAAGTTTAGCTGGTAGTTAATGTGACTCATTTTTAGGTATGGCATCTTAATTCCTTTTTGAAGTAAAATAATCAAACCAATTTGAGTCCATTAGTCAATATGTCATTGTCAACACATGTCTATGAAGTAAAATGAAAGTATATAAAAGTATCTCCCCTACCTGAAATAAAAATTAGGCTATTCTTGTGAACGATGATTACTATTTTGGCTAATAGATTATTCAAGCACATCCCTCCTCATTTTCAATGAAAAGTATAGTTTCATTTCATTTTGAATATGTAAAAAAAAGAAAAATGAAAAAATAAAGATAGAAAAATAAGAATATAAAACAAATGAAAAACCGACACAATAACGTTTATTCAAATATTCGACGTATTTGTGATTTTGGTTGTACATCACTTACTCTGAAAGACATTTCCAAGTTCTCTCCGCCCCAGATATCCATCCCTGGATCGTAGCTTCCTATTTCTTCAAAGTACGACTTGTCTATTGAGAATAAACCTCCTGCCATGGTGGGGGTCCTGGAGGAACCATTCAACAGTTACAAACAAAAAGCACAAAATCCATTTGCAATATTGCATCTCCTCATGCTGTATTCATTAACCATATTAGAGTAACTCGGAGGAATATTCAGAATAAAATAAAAGACCTATTTGTCCGACAATTTGAAACAAAGCCTTAGAGGAGTAATTAGTTTTATCTTTTTATTCATTCATTGTTGAAGTCAGCTCTAAATTAAGTATACTGTTTGTTGCTGGGAGTGATTTGCATACAGATGACAAATTATGCCTACTTTGGCTTTGTGTGGCCAAAAAAGGAACTGTGTGCAGGGTTTCTATTTTTATACTATTTAAATAAATGAGCTCATACACGCTTGTATTACAACTGAGCAAAATCACAACTCTGTGGATGCACAGACAACTGCTTGCAGTGGGATTCAGAAGGGACAATGATCTATTTCAATCTGCAACCAAAAATGGCACGGAGGTTGTGAAAAAAAATCTAGTTATTGATGTCGTCTCTGTAGCTTCCTGTCATCAATGACAAATCCATTCTCAGATCGAATGAGAAAATCTGAAATTAGAAAATGTTGTTTGTACAATTTCACCTTTTCTCTGATTATTTCCTAACAGAAAGAAATTAGGTAAATCGAAAGTAACCCTTATTTTGTGGCATTTATCCTTTCTTAAGTAATTTATCGCAATTTATCATAATATTATACAGAATATTTAGAATTTTTCAGGGAAAATTGGTTATTTCCTTATAATCAATTCACTGATCATGAAGATGTTCATTAAAGCTCAGTAAATTCAAAGATTATCACATCAAAAACAGAAAAAACTGAAGAAAAAGTGACATATTTACCAAAGTATATCATTAACTGAACATAAAACAAGCATCTACAACCACAGTTATTTGTCAAACTACATGGGTTCTACTATTGAATCAGTGTTGCAGAAGATGATGATGTTTCCAAGTTGACTAGGGAGCCTCTAAACATATAAATGTGTCATATCTGATTCTGCTGAAAAGATGAGAAACTGCACTTTACTTGAATTATTTATATGCGTTGACGGGATTGGTGGTTCAAAGGTCATGAACCGTTTAAATCTGCTGTGGCTGTTTAGGTCTATGAGGGTTAACTGGCTTTAGCTGAAGTGAAAATCTTTGCCTACCTGACGGGGAGCGTTCTGTCCCCCTTGCGTCGATCCATCTCCCGCTGAGGAACAGGGTACCAGCGGAAGTTCAGCTTCCAGTTGAATCCACCGTAGGTCATATCTGATCCGGCCATGTACTCGAACGTCTCATCGCTGATGACGTCAATAATAGGGCACACCACCGCTGTCCTGAAAGACCCGAATAAAAGGTTCAGCTCCAACACTTATGGATAAAGCCTTGAACTGAACATTCAGAACGTTGCTGCCGCATTAGACAAGTGTTAAAATCTTTACACTGGCTCCTTGTCAGAGAATAGATTTTAAAGTGCTGCTACAAGTCTAGAAATCACTAAACAGTTTAAACCCTGAATTCATCAATGATATATTTAAGTATAAACTGAGGAGGACTCTTCTATCTATAGACTCAGATCAGATCTAGTCCAGCCCTGAGTCCAGAATAAACATGGAGAAGCAGCGTTTAGCCGTTAAGCTGCAAAGAACTAGAACAAACAACAAGTAGAGCTTAAATTTACTCCAAATGTAGAAATCATTAAATCCAGGTTAAAACATTTCACAGTTCAGTTACAATGTTTAGTGAATGACCTCTACAAAATACACTCTATTCCTACTGCACTGCAAGTCTTAATTAAAGGAATGACTATAAGTTCTTTTACTCATTTTAATATAGATTTTATAAATTATTTTGTTGTTTCTGGTATTGTTTTATGTATCCTGCATTATCTAAGTATATGTTTTAATATTGTGATCTTTTTTTTTGTTTTTTTTCCTCTGGATGCTCATTTTGTTAATGAAAAGCACACTGGCTTATCTGTGTGTATGAAATGTACTATACAAATAAACTCATCAAGCCTATTATATTGTATGCAAATCATATACAGATAACATGTTTGTAGATGTAAGATGTGCTGGTGTAGTGATAGTAAACAACAGATGACAGTGTCATGTCAAAATTCCTAGTCTGGCCTGACCGCTCTTCTCATGCATCTATTGGTTATGTTAATTTAAAATTTTAATTCATCTTTGGATAAGACTGGGTTTTTGACATCAGTCAGGATGCTGATACATTAGCTTTAATACCAGCTCCTGAAGGATATTTATTTCTACACCAGTTTTCCATAAGAAAAAAAACAAAAACAAAACACTTTCTCATAAAACACAAATTAATTTATCCGAATGTGGTTGAACCTCACCTACAACCTGAAAACATAAACCTATGTCCCATCACTTAAAAGTATTCTCTTCCCATTTCATTAAAAAAATGTGATAAAAGCCACACATTCGTGATGTGGGCACTTGACAATGATGACACTCACTCCTTAGGTAATGATATTTGGAATCTAATGAGACCTTTTTCAGTACATGACAGTATGTACATGATTCGGCTGGTGCTATAAAACTATCACAGTCCACTATGCAGCTCTGTTTTTGACCATTGTACTGTAGACAGATACTGTGGAATACTTTCAAATGAATATTTGCTTTTAGTGCAATTTATTTAAGAGGAAAATAAGAAAAATAATATGATAAAAAAAAAAAACTCACATTAATAGCTGAACGAGGTCAGGGCAAGTTTTTCCAAAAGTTGTACATCTTTAACAAACAACGCAAAAGTAAATGATTCTATTCACAGGAGTAAAAAACAAAAGGCAGGTCCTGTGCATAGAGATTATTTGTCAGATTTGGTCGATCATCATTTTCTTGCTTTGTTTTTCTTTCCAGAAGGCTGTGCAGTAAACATACAGTACTGTACCCTTCTGCACCAGCTCATCTGTCTGCACCCGTATAGACATTAATACATGAACAGCAGCACAGAGCAAAAGTGTAATGGCTCTTTAATTCAATAATCTGAGTCATATGATACCAATATCTTCCTGAGGGAAAACAAATGTGTCTGACCTCTGATAAAAGATTGATCGCAGCAGAATCATTATCAATCCATCTATCTGTTCATTTATGCCACACTCACACAAACAAACACACACAACTTGATAAACAGAGGAAATAAGACGTTTAGAAAAAACTAATAATAACAAACATATGATGATCTTGTCAGTTTTCATTAATATAACCATTTAATAAAGTAAGCATAAAGAAAATTGCCCGTTTACATAAATTCTGATTGAGAAACAATACCTGTACAGTATATGTTTCTATTGAAGCTGTTATTTCAAGTTAATCCTGACTCCTGCACCAGCAGCAGTTATAAAGAGTTGACAAAGACACAAAGCTACAGTGAACAGAGGCAGCGTCTTCTCTGAGGCTGCAGAAGAAGCAGACGATGCGAAATGACTATCTTCTCCTATCAGCAACGTCAGGCTCAAACAGTGTATTCATAACTGATAGTTTGCTGCCCCATCAATATTCACATAGAACTTTGGCTCAAGCACCCAATGATGCAACTTAAGTGAAATGTGAGAGTGCCAGTGTTAATAAAGCCTTTTTCAGGGATTGAAGAGGGAAAAAAAGATTACAGCGACTGCCGATACGCCCACTCCAGCACTGTTATGACTCCAGGGTTCTGACCAGTTTGGGTTCCTACCTGTCCTCTTTGATGCGGGCCAGCAGGGGCTCCAGCCAGCCCACGGTGCACTCGCAGTGGGCGTCCAGAAAGGTGATGACCCGACCTTTGGTGGCGGCCGCCCCCCTTAATCTGGCTCTGATTAGACCTGAACGTTGCTCCATCCTCAAGATCCTGACCGGAACCTCCAGGGTGCGCACGTAGTTCTCTAGCTTCTTCTTCAGGAAGTCTGGAACAAAAACAAAGACATGTGAGCCAAAACGCACCTGCGGACGAATCCAACTCTAAAGGTGTTAGTTTTTGTGCAACACCAACCTCGCTCGCTGGCATCGTCGACGAGTACGATCTCAACCAGCAGGTGTCTGGGTGAGCGGTTGATGACGCTGTGGACGGTCCGCAGCAGCGTGCTCCATGCCTCGTTGTGAAACACGATCACGATGCTGGTGTTTGGTAGGTCATCTGGGTACACCTTGGTCTTACAGCTGAGGGTGGACCGTAGAAATAAAATCGGACAAATTAGAGTGAACAAGATCTGAGTATTAAGTGTTACCGAGACATGAGAACAGAATTAAACTCTAAAAATAAATCACTTTTGCGTAAATATAATCTGTATTATAAAAGCCAAGTGGCCTCTGTGTGCGCAGGTGTATGTGTGTCCGGGGATTCACACGAAATCCGGAAAGCAACTAATAATAATAATTAATCAGACTTTTCAGCAATTAACAGCACTAAAATGGCTCATTAGCAGCTAAATTTAACATTCGACTTTATATGACAATTTGTGTATTAATAATTAGACCTCCATTACAGAACCTGTATAAACTATTGGTCTAAGGCTGCAATGTTTGCTTCAAATTGCAGTCGCAGTATTTCCCAACCCCTGCAGCTCATCATATTGTACGGAAAATGTCTAAGAAAAGAATAGAAGAAGAGGTGTACTCCTGCAAGCCACTGATGCCATCAGTGGAAATACATTGTCATATGAGATTCACTGACAAACATGTCCAAAGAAAGTAGAAGAAGTAAAAGCAGCGGTGACAGCTATGTCAGCATGTCCTTGGCTGGATGGGATGTCTGTCAAAGCCAGAGAGTGAGAATGTGGCGAAAACGGGAGCGTGCTACAGTGGGTGATGTTGAATAAAGAATGAGGCTGGATTACAGAAGAGGAGGTGGACAGGCAGGACGCTGCGCATGCTGTCGGAGGGGAGTGGGAGGTGATGGGGGGTGAAGCCATCGCAACAGACAGTATTTCTAGTTGAGGCCTGTCTATTTAAAGTGACAGCTCTGACTGACACAACTGGGCCAAAGGGCTGCCTTTAAGGTAAAATGTTATTGCCCTTCAGAGGCAAAAAAACTGGCAGACACGCACGGCCCTGGATGTTTTTCCACCGCAGAGAGGGTGAAAATCTGCGAGGCTAAGCTGTGTTCTGTAATAAACTTGCTGTAAGATTTATTCTGAAGGAATGATATGACCAAAATGGGTAGAAAAAGTGGTTAGCTGAGGGTTCACTTTTTGTCACAAAATTACTTTTGCATTCTGTAGGAAAACAATCTTTATATTTGCATCCCTGTATGGTTAAAAAGACTGGAGTTGGCATTTTTATGGCACAGGCAAAAACTGTGGAACGTAGGTGAAAATAAATCTACTCCTGTGGCCCATTTCCCATGGTGTAATTGATTAGCACTGAATTTGGGCTACACATAATAAGAGTGATGTGGAGAACCAGTGTAGTGAAATATTTAAGCATGAATCATCGTGTTGTCCCCACAAGAGGGGAACGCCTGTACATATCAGCAGCCTCAGATGAATGTGCTCATGTTTCACATAAATTGCTCCTTGGATTTTCATTAAGTGCTCAAGCGGATCTTAAATGACGGTAAACAAACCCCACTCCCATTCCGATGACAGGCCTGTTGTACACAGTGGAGTAATCTGACGGGTTCTGCAAACAGATTTCCACATTCGATTAAGTTATTAACACCGGCAGCGTCTAATGGATTCAACAAATATTTTAACGATGATTGTAAGCGTCAGAATGACATCCCTTCAGTAGTGGACTGAGTGTTTTACTGGTCTGAAAAATACAATAGTGAGAAAAACTATGCAAACGCTTTGATAATTTCTACATTTATGGATTAATTGGACATAAAATGTGATTTGATTTGCATCTCTGTCACACAAACAATTATAATATTTCATGTCTTTACTGAACACATGTTAAGTGAACCCTTGGATTTAATAATGGCTGAACCTCCTTTAACAGTAATAACCTCAACTAGGTGCCAGAGCTCGACCGATACGGGATTTTCAGGGCCGATGCCGATACCGATATTGGGGGTAAAAAAAAAAAAACGATATCCGATATAATGGCGGCGGCAATGGCGAAGTTTCAGGTGGTAGGGAAAAGGTAAATGAGCCTCACAATAGTGGGAGACAGAAAGGAATTAGTAATGCTTGTTAACTTTCACTTTCACTTTGCGCATACCCATTCTGAGGTACGCAGCACGGACCGTGTAGCCCCGTGTGTCCCCTCCTCACTGAATAAGTGGGACAGAAACTGGCCAACCCACACGTGCACCCCACTCCCCCGATTACACACTGCCACACCAAGAGATTCCACAGGAAACACTGGTTTTAACAAAACGCCGAGAGATAGTGATGGTGCGTTCAAGGTGCCTCGAAAAAATGGGCGCAAGAAAAAAAGTTAATATATCGGTTACATATCGGTTACATATTGACCCATATTGATTAATCGGCAATACGCTATAATCGGCCTGATTAATCGGTTGGGCTCTACTAGGTGCTACCAGTAGCTACTGATCAGACCAGAACAACATTCAGGAGGAATTTTGGACCACCCTTTCTTTAAAAAACTGCTTCATCCCAGCCATATGACTCTCTTCGGGTCATTCCACAGTATCTCTGTTGGGCTCATGTCTGGGCTCTGACTGGGCCAATCTGTGGTAGATTTACTTCCATGTTTAGGGTCATTTTCCTGCTGCATCCCCCATCTTCTACTGAGCTTCAGTTGGCCGGTAACCACTCTGACATTATCCTGTAGGATACGATGATAATCTTGGGAATTCATTTTCTGCTCAATGATGACAATGGCTCCAGGCCTTGAGGCAACAAAACCAGCCCCATGATGCTCATAATACTCTATCTACTACACTTCAACATGGGGATGATGTTCCCTTTTTACACCATGTTCTTCCTGAATATTTCAACTTTAGTGTCATCGGTCCACAGAACATTTTCCCAGTGGCTTTGTGGAGTGTCAAATGCACTTTGGCAAACTTCCAGCGTGCATGTGAATTTTTTTTTTTTTTTTTTGGACAGCTGAGGCTTCCTCTGTGGTGTCCTGCCACAGATGTCTGTTCTATCTCTTACTTATTCTTCACTCAAGAGCCAAGATGTTAACCCGTTTGTGTCTTTGTGAAGAGCAGCTACTGTAATAAATCAACTCCATTTGTGGACAGTTTGTGTAATTGTGGACTGGTGAATACAGACGACTTTGAGATGTCTTTGTAACCACATGCAAATCAACAATACAATGCAGATCAGATTACATTTTATGAACATTTCACACAGAAAACTAAGAAATTTCAAAGGTTCACATACTCTTTTTGGCACTGTTTATTCATTCAAACATCTACAGTGGTATGAAAAAGTTTAGGCACCCCTCTATGGCTGCATAGTAATTTACTCTGTCTTCACAGGAAATCTTCACAGTGGCATACCATTCATCTTCTAATAAAAGCTCAGTACTGGGGTACTGTCCAGACAAAGATTTTTAGTGTAGCAATATTAAGTTGTATGAAATTAAATCAGACGTGAAAAATAGGGCGCAAAAATTCAGCAACCATCAAACCTAACTGAACTGGAGATGTTTTATAAGGAGGAATGGTCCAAAATACCTTCATCCAGAATCTAGAGGCTCATCAGAGGCTATAGGAAGGTTATTTTATAAGTATTATTATATATAAGTATTATATATTATTATTATTATAAGTATTGATGTAATTTTTCTGTTGTGGTGCCCACATTTATGCACCTGTCTAATTTAGTTTTAATGCATATTGCACATTTTGTGTTCATCCAATTAACCTCATTTCACTGCTGAAATATCACCGTATCCATCAGTTATTTGATAGATCTAATTGAAATTGCTGATCCAAACACCTAATTATTTATAAATGAAAATCATAGAAATTGTCAGGGGTGGCCAAACTTTTTCATACCACTGTATTGGCATCTATCGCATGCATCACCACATGCATTTGGAGATGATCCAAACCTACGCACCCGTCCAACCTCACATCTGGCAGACTCCTGTTCAGGGCAATCATGTCACTGGCCATCAGATTGAACTGGTTAATCTTGAAGAGCTCCTTCATTTTCTCCTGGTCATCTTTGGGGACGTTCACTGCCTTTCCCATTTCGCCTGGACCCTCGTGGCTCCGGGAAATAACAGCTGTGCCACAGCAAAGACGAAAGAGAAAGATAAGGAAAGATTAGTGATTATACGTTGTCCTTCTCACTAAGACAGTTAGTTGTTTGGGTGAACACTGTCAAACTGGTTGAAAGTGGTACACCCAGACTGTTTCTTAATAAGGAGAAGGCTATAAAAGGAACAAAGTCATTATAAACGCCAAAAAAAAATGACAAAAGCTTCACATCTTGTTTCTTAAAGAGAATGAGACTAATGAGTATTCGCTGATCCTGGTGGGTGTTGCTGTTTGCCCTTGTCATATCCACAGAAAAACAGACAGAGGAAAGAAGAAAAGGTGTAAAGGCCAAAAAACACTGTACGTATAGTCCTGCACTGACTGTAAATGAAGCTTTGATTAAGATGAGTGTTAGATAACACATGCAGGCTATAAATGTTACAAATGCACCTGTACAATGGAAATGTACTCAATAATAAAGAGACTGAACTGTGGAAAAATGATTTTATTCAAAAGGTTTTGGGCCAGAATAAGATCTTCCACACATCCCTCACTTTTTTAAGCATCATAACTTTTTATAGTAAGAATATGTTGACCATGTAATCATTATTTGACCTTACTTTTATCTTATGTTATGGATTTTATTAATTATATCATGTGTTTTTGTTGCACAGAACATACATTTATTACTGTTATTTTCTTGTGCACTAAAAAAAAATAGTAATTTACTATATGGACAAAAGTACAATTTTACATAATTTTACTCATCAACGAATAGTTTTTATCATTTCAATTGTTTTAGATTTCTGAAATACTGGTTATGTTCTGGTTATAAGCCATAATATTCTAAATCATCGGGTTTCTTCAGCTCTCACTCTGGAAGAAATATCAGTCTTTAAACTTAAAATGAACATTTATTTCACATTGATAGTGATAATTATTGGTGACAATGGACACAAACATTTTTCATGATAATATGTCATATCAGCAGGAATGGTAAATCTTACAAGTTGTAAATGTAATATTTTTGTCCATATAGTGCATCTTTTCTGACATGATACAGTTTATATAAGTAAATGAGTAAGGTATGCATCCAAATACTATGTAAACTGTAGGATTTATAGTAAGAAGTGTGATAAAAAAGAGGAAAGTACATGGATTAAATTGCTGTTAAAAGCAGTGATGCATAATATGTCATATTCACCGAAATAACACTTAACAAGACTGTATGTGCAGGCATCCTCGCACTGTTAAAGGCTTATAGAGAGGGAAGAGAAAATATGTCATCTCACACAGCAGAAAATATGAAAATCAGTGGACGACCTTTAATACAGGGAGTGCTGCACTCTCCGTAAGCACTCTCTCGGTTGTCGTGGCTCTGGGTGACTACGTATTAAGCGCTATACGGTGTGACGGCTATATTTAATTTCAATTCAGTATATTAGGAGGTTCAGCAGTCACAGATTTGGGAGAATGTATTAACAGATGAAAAGGAGTATGAAAGTGAAATCCATCCAACAATTGCTATACTGTCTGTTCGTATATGCTGTTATATTTTCCACGCTTTGTGCCATTCCTGCAGAATAGGAGGTTGGCTGTTGTTGCTGCCGCTGCTGCAGAGCCAACTCCCTTCACCAACAGTAAATAACATCCCATGGATTTATGACTGTGCGATCTTTATCTGTCTCTTTCTTACTCTCTAATAATCTGTTGGAGAGGAGGCAGTAATTCCAATGAAAGGGGGACACTCAGTTCACATTAGCTGCATTGCCCCAGGTTAAGAGGATTCCCTGTGACCCCCCTCATAGAGACATGCCGGTGTCCGCTGGATTGTTAACCTCCACTGATCCTGTTTGTTTCTTTACGGTGCCGCTGACAGTCTCCATTTGGGCGCCGCCTTAAATCTGACGGACACTGCTCGAGGGCTCAATAGGACGATTGTGGAACCTGTCCGTCAAAATCATGTGCACCGTCTCCAATCTGTCAATCGCACACTGTGGCTGCAGATCAACGTAGGTCGTGAATTTTCCGTGAACATATGGCACCAGACGGAAGAAAACAACAAAACATCAATCACAGGTCTCCCTCTGTATTTTCAACATAAAACACTGTTATTTTAAATGAGAATATCTTCATATCTGACTTTGAGGGTGGAAATAAGCAGGATACTCATGCACAATAGTACTGTTGCTGTTACATATGACTGATAGTAGAGAGCAGTAAATTCTGTGGATGTTGTAGGAGACAGTCCTCAGGCCTTGAAATAACAAGGCAAACTGTCAGTCCCAGTTCACCACTACATGTCTATTCTCTTTGTTAGAGCTTGAATGTTAAAAAACATCTGACAAACAAAGCATTTCAAAGTCTGGGTTAACCACACTTTTAGAAAATGTACTGCTGACTTACTGAGAATAATATGGTTATTGTTTGACATAGCCTGAAATGGTTGATGTTTTTCATTATTGCTATATTTTTGATAAAGTTTCAAGTACAGAGGTTACTGAAACAGCCGACATGACGGGAGATGAAACGGCCTAGCTGGGGAACGCATCACAGATCATTTTGGGGTTCTTTTTGAAACTAACGAATGAATGAGGACGCGTTAGTATTAAATGTCAGCAGTTACTTTGTTATTATTTTTAATGACAGCTCATTATATCATCTTTAAAATAGCGTAATGCAGCATGTGTGTTCTCCAAGGGAGGCAGGTGGGAGATTTTGTTTGGGTCGCCAAGTAAATTTGCATTTCAAAAAGCTTTAAACGTGAAGCAGGAGAGGAAAGAATCAGAGCCTGTTTTATGTCACCTAAATGCATTTATTCGGTCTCAACTTATCAAGTATTTAATATGTTTTACAGGAATAAAGGTAACACGCATATGACAAATACCTCTGAAATAGCTGGTTTACCTATTCAACATAATCACACAGCGTTTCAGAAATGGCAGCAAAAAGGGTCAGAAACACTTCTGTTCTCAAATATACAACCTCAAATAAGAAATAGTTGGGTCAGAATGGAAAATGAGAATTAAAGGAGAAAGTACTGATGATGACTTAACTGTTATTTCATTATAGACTATATGAGCACAACATATTTATCCGGTCACCTTCATTTATTTTGTATTTAGTTAGGACTTAACTTGTCATTTAACAGTTTTTTTTTTTGTTTATTTTTGTTTTCTTTCTATGGTTAGATTAATATTAAAGAATGCTACGAGTGTGGAAAGCTGTCATTAGCAAAAGGCTACTACATTGAATAATCTAAAGTACAAAACATGTTCTGGTTAAACACTTTTTTGTGTACGACACAATTCTATATGTGTTCTACCATAATTTGATGTCTTCAATATAATCTACAATGTAGAAAGTAATAAAAAAAAAGAAGAAAATACACTGAATAAGAAAATTTGTTCATCCATTCATTTTAAGTGTAGTAATGAGTTAAAATAAAGAAATAACAAGGAATGATGAATAAGTGATCCAGGCAAGTTGTAATGTCTCGGGAGTGACAATAGACTGAGAATAGAATAGAATAGAATAGAATAGAATAGAATAGAATAGAATAGAATAATCTTTATTGTTGCTGTTTCAAGATCAATGAAAATCAGTTTAGCAGCTCTGTTCTGTTTAGCAGCAGATTCTTAAAGTGCACGCGAAAGACTATATAAAAATATCACACAGTGCTGACAATATACAAAACTACAAATAATACTGAAATATACAAAAGGCCAACTCTATACCACAGAGAGAAGAAAAGGATAAAGCATATATACAGGTGAATAAAATATATGTACAAGGTAAAATTTAAACCAAGGTGTCTGAGTATGATTACACCAAAGGGGAAGCATTGCCTGTGAGACTGAGGGTGATGGTTAGATATTCCAGCCTCCATGGTGCAGAACAGAAATTAAAGATTTAAGGAATCTGGGTGCAGGCCTAACCTTGTGATGTTACCATATCAAGAACCATCATTAGTCTATAGGTGATAAAGCTACATGGGCTCAGAAATAGAGTGGAAAACCTTTAGTAAGCATCAAAATGTTAATTTCAATGGTTTGTTATTTTTTAAAAGTATGTCCCCAGATAAAATGACTAAGTGTTGAAGAGGTTAATTTATTTTGTGACATATAACAAATAGACATGACTGACTTTAAAGGCTGAATACACTCAAATGCAGTATTTTGTAGTGACACGGAGCCGAGCGGAGGACCTTCAGGAAACGAACTCTAGTGTTTTCAAATCTGACACACAGCATTCATTATAAAAGATGACTATGACCATCTGGGAAGAAAACAGGGACTGTCTGTCCTTGGGTCAATCAATCTAATTCAATGTCTCTGCAGGCAGCTTTGTACCAAGCAATTACAGTGAAAAGATTCCCCTTACGCTCTCAGGTAATGAGTCCTCTGAGGTATAATCAGTCATATTTTAACACTGAAAGAAATCAAGGGCCACATGTGTCTGCTACGTGACTTATAAGATCAAAATTCAGACCAACTGTTCACACGTTCACTGCTGTAAACTACCAACACATATACAATGTTTCTTTTTACCATTCTGTGATCGACATATATTCAGAGAGCTTCATGATTGCCTCCGCTCTCTTTGATCCCCATTTGCAAGCGCGGAGTTCCCTTTTATCAAGCTGGACGGAGCCACTTATCTGCATGCAGATTGCGCTTTGAGTTCTACCGTATGGCTTTCAATGACCCCCGGATACATTGAATTTCATATGCCTTGCAGAAAAAGGGTCTATGCATAAGGATGATTGGTTCAGCCCGGTCCGCTGCCTTGTCCTCTAATCTTTCCTTCTGTTTCTTTCTGCCTCCCTCCTGCAAGTCTGATACATCTGGTATTAAACTATATATCAGTGTAACCTGTGTTGCCCACAGAGGTACAGCAGGCCAGGAACAAATACCCAGCAGAGAACTGTTACGCTGCTGTATTTATTTATTTATTTGACAGGGACAACGCAGTCAGACATAGTTACAAAATTGCAGCTGATGTCATGCATATACGTTTATAGCTAGTGCTAATTTACAACTTCTGTCCCTGGTTGGGCCTTTCTAAAACACCACATTATAATACAATACAATAAAAACAAAAACAAAAACAAACAAGACGTAACAAAGAAAAAAACAAAAAAAAAAAAAAAAACAGTGTATATTATTTACAAGTGGGTACAGTTTTGTTTTGTCTTTAGGCAAGCTTTAGTTGCAGTGGTGAACATTTTAAACTCTGAAATGTT
This sequence comes from Apogon talboti, assembly GCA_037367365.1. Classification (NCBI taxonomy): domain Eukaryota; kingdom Metazoa; phylum Chordata; class Actinopteri; order Kurtiformes; family Apogonidae; genus Apogon; species Apogon talboti. The sequence continues at coordinate 24,223,423 of JAPQRQ010000015.1, forward strand.
TTTTATTTCAAGTGGCAGTGAGTTCCAGAGTTTGGGGCCCTTGCAGGAGAAGGCTGACTGTCCGAATGATGTTCTGAAGAATGGGATTTTACTGTGCACCTTCATACAACGAGCAATCTAGTATCTTTCTATTTTTCTGTGACCAAGACCAAGCTTACACACAAACAACCAAAGTTCCAGACAGCTAAGGTTTGAGTGTGTGGAAACGTCCTGAAACAAAACTTCTAATTCATTTGATTGACTTCATCGTTACCAAAATTCTTATAAAAAACAGCTAAAAGAACAGTGGTCTCCCCACATCGGGTTCTAGTGCCACTACAACGATTTTTTATTAAGACAGCAAACAGAAGCATGCCAGAAGAGTACATATAGTCAAATTAAATGCACATCTTTGTCACATTACTGCCCCACCATGAATGAAAACACATACCAACACATACAAAGAAAGAATCAACCAACAAAACATATTCATTAATAAAGTAAATACCACCCATTAAGTGTTTTATTTTATATATCATTTAATTGATCCCCTGGGATGTTTGTACTGAGAGAATTATAGCGTGTCCATGTATTTTGATAATTGTTGGCAGCCGTTGTATTTACTTATTATTTATTTTATTTTCTAATACATATGTGGTTATGTGTGTGTGAATGGGTTTTTTTTTGTTTGTTTGTTTTTTAGCTTATTTTGTGTTATTTTATTATTCTGTACATATGTAAAGGGGTTAGTGTTGGTGATTGTTCAATGTTGTTATATTGAAAAACCTTAAATAAAATATTTTTAAAAATAAATAATAAAATATAGTAAATAAAGTATATGGTTAATGGGGTGACTTCCACAATAACAACAACAACAACAAAATCCTTGTTAAAAACTGATTAGGCTTTTCCAATTCCAATCCAGGGTACTACTACTTATACTACTTATTTGATAAAATAAGTATGAAGAATGTCTACTGGTTTACAAAGTCATCACTAATGTTCCCTGTTATACATTTCATAACCTCTCATGAGGAGAAATTGATAATAATTTATCAGACCACACTGATAATGTAGGAGCATGCACATCAAGCCATTACTGTATGACAGGCATGCGACACGCAACACAATATTCACCATTTATTACTTTTTACCAGAAAAGGAGCTATCATTAAACATTACCTTTAAAGGTCGAGAGTGTAATTTTTTAGTGTCATCTATGGGTGCTGTTACAGTTTGCAGCCAACTGAATACACCTCACTCCACCCTATGGTGGCCATTATAAACTCGAACCAATGTTTGGTTTAGAGGTTAACTTACTTTTTTATCCCAACATAGAAATTTGTAATTTTATCATTATTAATACACAAAGCACTCAGCATTAGCATTAGCATTTAACACATTAGGAGCCGTGAGCTGCCACCAAAGATACTCAGGGACCAACTCCAGATCTTCATCAGTATTTCTATAGGATTATTCTCCAGTCAGTTAAAGGGACTGGTGGGAATAAACCTGTATATACCTGTCTTTATATACCTGAAACATAGACAAAACCTGTGCAGCACAGCGAGAATAGGCAAACTCAACATCCCATATCCGACTGGGAATCATACTCCATTTGTACATTTTCAAACCTTTCTATAGTGTTTTTTGGATTAAGCTCATTCTAAGCCTCTCTCTTTTTTTTTTTTTTTTTTACTACTTCAACTGTTCAAGCTTCTGTTTCTATAGACATATTTCAGCCTCTCATTCAGCTTCATTTAAACTCTAAACATCATATACTCTCAGCAATTTAGCCACAATGCAGCAGTAATCCGGTCACTTTCAAGCAAAACTCTGGGCTGTCAGCAAACTCTTGAGATGAGCTAGCATTTTCTATTTTCTGTTATAGACAGATTCCTAGTTATTTTTAATGGATAAACTTTGGAAAGAGAGATGCACTGAAGTTCACAAATGACAGTCACCCAGCAGTGTGTGACTCATATTTTATTGACTGTATGGTGCACAATGTTGCTGTGTAATGCTTGGCCTCACAGTCATGCTGTGAACACACTGCACTGATTTACTGAAAATTGTGAAAAACATTGAATCTGATTCTATTCTACAAACTCTGCAGTACACAGGAGCTTAATGTTGAAAAAGCAACAATTAACAGTAAATGTATTAAGGTGCAAGCTAGAATTCATCGCATAAATTAGTAGCTGATTGTTTTAACCACAATTTCTGTATGTTCTCTCATGAATTTAATTTATAATTATACATATGCTGTTCATTTCACACAAAATTTAGTCATTTGCACTGAACAAAATGGAAAAACATAGTCTATTTTAGCAGTGGTGGGTGAATTTCTCTGCAGCTCATACTACATTAAAAGACAGCTAATATTGATGCTTGTTTGTGCCGTTTACTACATGACAGTAAAAATACAGGATGCAAAAGAGAAAAGAAGTATAAAAGCATACTACAGCTGAGCGAAAAATCTAACAAAAACGTATTATTTGTGGATAATGTTGTTGTGTTCCCTTATGAAGTCTGAAGTTTATCTCATTTCTCTGGAGAAAAACAAAAATTCTGGAGGTTGCTGGTGAACCTGAGCACAGTTCATGGACAGCGCTATCATTCTATTGTCCTGCATCCCTTTCTATACTAACATACAGTCTATAGGGACAGCCCACTTTATTCTTTTTTTATGACATAATCTTCATATTGCACCAAAAGATTTAAGTATTCTCATATGTTCCAATAATCCTAAGGGCTTTTTCCACTGTTACTTCTTTTGTTCTGATCACACATCAATTGTTGTCGAATATCTCTTCATATTTTCACCATTATATTCTACTGGGCTCTGCACCATCATTTCATGAGGTTACATCATGACTTCATTGTACTGTCAGATTATATTGCTGTCATAATATTATGAGTATATTATGAGGTTGTTTGTGAAAATATTAAAAATGCCTCTAGAGCAAAACAGTAGGTGCAGAAAATACATCCTAATAAGTAAAACGGTTTGGCAAAATTTTATTTACATATTCGCAAACACCACTACTCTGAATAACATTACTTAACATGTCAAACCCACATTAAGTGTTATCAGACAGGAGCAACTGGCAATAATGTTCCTTCTGAAAAAATAAGGTGGGGGGAGTGTGACTGCACTTATCAAGAAGTTCATGCACACATTCTTTAAAAGGTCATTATTAACCAGGTAGTGGCTGAAGTGGTCTATCCAAGGCTCTATGGCTATAATGGGTGCAGCAGAAATAGCCTGGAACCCACACTGTAGGCTTTTAAGGCTTCTAATAAATACTGAAGTTTCATTATTTCAACCTGCCCTAATCATAGTTATTGATATTGCATTAAATTAGCCTTTGGGTCGGGAGATTTTTGCTCCAGTTAACGTCTTTAGCCAGCAGTTCCCTGCAATAAAACCTCTGATAAACTCGCAAAGCGTGAACAGCTGGCAGAGTTCATCAATGTCATTATATTAGCCAATAATTCAGGTAACAGCTGAGGTAATTTCACTTGAAAGGGCAGAGTGAAACAGTGAACTGAATGAACCACCTTAACCTTTTTTTTGGCATCAATGGACAAAAATTCCTTAATTACCACTCAGCGTTCAAGCGGTTGGAGAGAAAACTTGACTTTTGCGCCTTCTCTTTATGCAGTCTACAGGCTGTGGAAAATCATGAGTGTGGAGATTTAATTAAAAGTACAGAGATAAATGTATAATGAGGAAAATTATTTAATTCCAGATGGTTTTCGTAGGGTATTTAATGTAAAAGAAAGTCATTATGTACAGCAGATGTACACCTTGTGGAACGTCTTTGTCAAGGAATGTGTGATTCAACTGACACCTTAAAAAAGCTGGTGAAGGAATACAGTTAAGGATGAAATTATTACCCTCCACCCCTTGAAAATCTACATTTTTGCAAGTTTTTTTTTAAATGCTGCTAAAACACAGCTAGGATTTTTTTTCTTTAACATAGCTTTTTCAAAAATCCTAGTTTGATGTTTCCAAAATTATTTCACAAAAACTACCAGTCAAAATTATTAGCCCCCACATGGATTTTAATAGTCAGTTGTGTATCCTTTTTGCTGGATAACGGCCTGTAGTTTTCATCAAAAAGTAATATAGTACATGATGTGTTTCTTGTATAAAACACTTGGAATTTTTGTTTTTGTTTCTTTTATTATTTTTATTTTCTATTGGTAACTAGCTAACTATCCATATAAATGTATGGCGAAAGACTGCTTTTCTTTCGGGGTTGCTTTGACCTAAAGAGCGGCTTGCTTTTATAAGTACAAAGGGTAGGTGTAATAAGCTATGGCTTCAGCCTACACCTTTTCAATCAATAGTGCCATGTTTTCCCATACAACTCAGTGACCCTCGTGTTGATTTCTGATTGCATTAACTTTCAGTACAGACTGAAATAAACTGACTGAACTGTTGTGAACTCTACTGCTCTACTCCATGGCTCGTAAGAGAATCTACAGCTTTTCTAACAGTGATATCCTGGCTTCACTTTTCCATAGCACTATGAAACGGTATCAGCTCATCTATCTTCATATTCAGTCTTTTGATTTGGACGGAGAGGAAAGGGCTGCAGCGAGAAGGAGTTCTGGTGCTTTCCCCTCTGAACTAGTGTCTGAAAATAATCTCCACATATACTGTACCTCCTATATTCAGATATGACCAAGTAAGTCCAGTGTAACATCAGTCTATTGTATGGTAATCAGTCACAGTAGCTGAGCAGCTCCGTCTCAGTCTAACCTTAAAAGCAGCTTAGCAAGCTTCTTAAAAGGCCTGCTTCTTAAGTGCATGTGAGGAAATGAACCCCTAACGAACGTCTCTAGTTTGGGTTGATCTCAGTAACACATAATCCACATATGCACAAACACACACAAAGCTTACAAATATACAAATGTACATGAATTAGATGCCATGTGACTGCAAGCTACCTTCAGTAGGATCTGAAAAGTAGCTTAAGTGTCACTTCACTTGAGCTAAATTCACACTATCAGCCTTTGTGCTCAGTTCTGATTTACTTCTCTGTTCACATTCTTTTTTTTATATATATGTGGGTAATATCAGGTATGTGTCCTGAACTCAACCACATGAACAAAACCAGATGAGATAGAAAAGTTTAGATTATTTCCCTCAGTAAAATAATGACCACAAACAGTAATAAAAAATAATACACTACCAGTACAAAATGTGTATTAAAACCTCAGTTTTAGGCTAAAATATGTAAGTATTACCAAAATCCATTGTATCGTAAAATGGTTTTGTTATACATGATGATCTGAAGTCCTTTCACTGCTGTTTTCATGTGTACGCTTCACAAAGGACTTGGACTTTGCATGTGAAGTGCAGAGTTGTGGCAAAACTCCATTTAAAGCAATGTAAAAATACTTCACACTAGAAAAGAGTAGATCTGGATCTAATCTAACGCCATGTGATTTGTGCTCTTCATTGTTGCATATGGATGTAAATATCTGATTTGGGTCACTTCTGCAGCAGTATGAACAGAACTGCAGAGTAGTAGCTCCCACAATGTGAAGCGAAAACTAAAACACACAATTAAAATATGTTTAGTGAACCCGATTCTGAATTTTTTTTTTTTTTTTGTGGAGGAATATGTTAACCTGAGTTAATGCCCATTCAAAATCCCATTATTCATGTCAGAGGTTTGGACTGTTCTCCCTTCAACACAAAAAAGGAGCTCTCCTCTCTCCTCTTTGAAAAGTTAATGGCTAACATTATAATTGCCTCTGATAGAATTTATTCACCAATAGCCTCTTTGTACACTTAAAGGTTATTTCATGCAGCGCAATAACACATTTTAGGAGAAAATGCAAAAAAGTCATGAATATGGCACAGTTAACAGCAAAGTTAAAAGATGTAAAATCTGTCCAGGAAATTGAATGAATCTGTCAAGCATGGGACTACGATTCAGCGCTTGGTATAACCCGGAAAATCCTGAGAACCCTACTGAGGCTATTTTGTGAATGAAAGGTATCGGACTCACCTCGGAGGGCAGGGAGCAACGAGCGGTCCTTCCTATCGTCACATTTGTTACACTCGCTGAAGTAGAGCAGCAAGAACACGTCCACCAGCACCCAGACTAAAGAGGTGGTCAGAACCACCTTGCAGTAGACGAACCGTCGCATCACCTCCTCAGGATGTCAGCAGCCCAGCCAAACGGGGGTGGGGGGGGGCAGGGAGCGCTCAGGAGTGCACGGTCTGCTGATGAAGCATCTGAAGTCTGGAGATTGTGTGTGGAAACAGGGAGGAGACCGAGCAGGTTTGACCAAGAGGCGTCATCCTGTGAGAGTGAAACAGCAAGAAAACGACAAAAAACCTTCAGAATAGCCTTTATTGTACAATGAAATTAGGAACTGATGACAGTGACGCTAATAATTTATGCAACCATACTGCTGTGATTTAAGGTGAAAATCAGTCAGCTGTGATGATCTAAAGCAATCAGTGCATAAAAAAACAGGATGTCAGCTGCACACATCTAAGAGGAAGTGAAATAGATCAATATTGGCCTCTTCTAAGAGCGAGCAGTAATTACCTTTCTAAGATTCACAGATGAGCAGTATTTAAATTAAAATGGGCCTTTTAATTACTTTTTGAGTGTTTAGCGATTCGTTCATTCATTTTCCGAACCGCCTAATTCTTGAGAGAGTCGTGGGGACGTCGAGGCCTATCCCGACTAAAGACGGGTGAAGGCGGTTGTAAACCCTGGATGCGTAGGCGGTTCGCCGCAGGGCTGACATGTGCAGACAAACAACCACTCACTCTCATCTTCTCACAAATACAGATTAACATCAACCAATTAACCTATTAAGTCGCATGTCTCTGAATGGTGGGAGGAAGCTGGAGAACCTGGAGCGAACCTGGAGGGATCATGCAAAATTCAACACACAAAAGATCCCGGCAGAACGTTTTTCTTGTGTGGGATCCGACAACTATTGTGTGATTGGTCAGAAATTTGAAGTGGGCGTGGTTACTGTGGAAAAGCAGAGGAGTTCCCAGGAGTTCTGCACTTGAGTTTCTTGTGAAGGATGAAATGTCCTGCCCAAAACGAACTTTGTTCTTGCCACCTCGAGAAAACTAACAAATGTAACTGTTCTAGTGGAGTATGTAATAAACTTAAGACCCACAGGGATTGAACCCAGGACACTTCTGCTGGGAAGCAACAGTGCTAACCACTGCACCACCAGTATTTTGATGAAAAAAACTAATTTGTAACAAACTTTTTTGGCAGCTTAAATTTATGCAAGTGACATACGTAAAATATTGGATTTTAGTCAAAATTAAGATTGTATTAATATTATAAATCCCAGGCTCAAATTTGCAACTGAAAAAACACAACAACTTTGCTTCAATGGTTTTTTGATTTAACACATCATGTGACTAACAAAGTGGCTTTTTACAAATTAATTTAAAATATAAAACAGTAGTGATGGGAAGTTCGGCTCTTTTCAGAGAGCCAGATCTTTTGGTACAGCGTCCAAAGAAGAGCCAGCTCTTTCAGATCTCAAACGGCTCTTAATTTAGTATGATTTGTAGCCTCACACTTTAACCTACATTTGTTCTAACCACACCACTACAACACAGCTCAGTGATAAAACAGGAGAGCAATGATTTTGTTTACGGAAGAAAAATGTCCGATTTTACCTAAATTAGGTATGATGAGTCCAAATCTGAAATCAGAATTTCTACAGCACATCAGGATTTTGAGTTATTCATACGTTAGTATATACTGTACTGTGAAAAAGTCTCATGTCACCTTTAGCTTTGCACTCCAAATATTTTAATGAGTTGACAGATTTATTTCTCAGTCTCTTTATTAAGAAAAAAAAAACAAGTCAAGATATATGTGCACAGTATTGAAGGCACAAAAATTGTGATGTAAATGGGTTCTACAGGTAATATCAGTATTTAGTGTGACCTCTGTTTGGGTTTAGTACATCTTGGACCGTCTTTCTGCGGTTTTCCTAAATCATCTTGTGATTCATTATACCAAGCTTCCATCAGAATGTCCCAAGGTTTGTCCTCAGATTTGGGCTGTCTTTTATCCCTCATCTCTATGCTGAGCACACATATCATACAGCTTCAATAATACTCACATTTCTTCTGTAAGTTTTGTCTGTAATGGTGTTTGCATATCTCCTATATATTACAGTCGTATGTACAGTATATTGATAGACAGTATAAAAACTACAGTATGTAGGATGATGTACAGAGCTGGATGAGATTGAAATGATTAAAGCTTCTGCATTGGCCCACAGTCAGGGATTAGGTTCTATGATTTTATTTCAATCTTCAGCAGGATTATTTACATGTTTCCACTATTTCGGATCAAGAAGATAAAAAGCTTAAACAAAGGACAAACAACAACTCAACTAACAATACAACTCTAAACCACTCTTTAGGAAGTTCAATCAAATAACCACGACATAACACAACTTACTCAACTATGCATGCATTGATCTGGTCATTGGGCCGCATGCTCCATGTGACTAAGGAAAAGGTACGAGCTGGGCTTGATCCATCCTCTTAAAGGGGTGGGTGTGGCCTCATAGGCGAGGCCAGGTCCTGCCCCTCCTCTACCAGGAAGTGCAGTTTTTAACACAGACTTAAAAATGCGTAAATATGATCATTATAGCTTTGCTAAAACAACAAACCTCATGTTGTTTTAACACTTGTGCCCAGTACTGTATATCGATTAGCATTGTATCACACCAGTGTTTTAGTTCTGTTAATTCTAAGTAATTAAAATTCACATGGTTTTCAATACCTGAAGTGATGCAGAGCTGACAGCTGGTATTTTCACTGGACCCCAGACTGCAGAACTCATTGGCGATCTTGTATTCCCCTCAAAGCACAGCTCTCTAGAATTAACAGCCTGGGATTCATTTGTGCAAGTGGCACAACATTCTGGGAAATGATAGAGGTCCAAATTATGACCAACTAGTTGAGGACATGCTGAAAGCACATGAACAGATGGGTTGCAGAAAGTCACTAAACAATTTCCTCCACCTTGATTTTTTTTCCCCCACCAAGTCTGGGAGATATGTCACAACCTAAAAGCATGAGAGTGTTTTTCAGAAACATTTTAGAACATATCTGAGCCAAGCTGACGGGCTTTGGTGTTTAGGATTATTCTTCATCTGGCTTAATGTTCATATCTATGAGTAAATTTGATCAGTGTAGCATATATTATCTTCAGATTGTGAATACTCAATGAAAGGTGTCAGTAAAAGAGTGGAAAGGAGTAGTTTTTTTATTTAGATATCACATTTGGAATAAGAATAACTGTCTTAATCAAAATCAGGTACTAGCTATTGTAGTTGTAGTAGTAGAAGTAGCTGTAGTTAGTAGTAGTACTAGTAGTAGTTGTAGTATTAGTAATATTAGTAGTAGTAGTAGTGTCAAAGTGGAATCAAATTTCAACAAAACAATCTCAATCAAAAATACATCATGTAAAATAAGTAACTATTTAACAGTTTACCTCTGGCTACAACCACAGCTCTCAGTCAGAAAACACAATGGTGAGCAATATGTTGCTGTTAAAAAGTTAGAAAAGTCCTAAAAGTTGGTTTTAGGCGAGCGCTGGTCCATCTTCCTGTGCCGACTCCTCAGCTGACTGCAGCCCCAAGGACAAACACTCATTCAGTCATTCTCTGTGAGCTTCATGAGTTTATGAGCAGCATGACCAGAATGATGAGTATTCTTTGGAAATCTACATCATAGTGAATTAACCATGTGAGCCACTAAAATCAGTGGTGGGCCGTCAGGGCCAGCAAGGCCTCTGCTGGCGTAAACATCATCAGAAACACTGACCTACATTTACAACCTAAATTCTAACATTTGTTCCATGAAATTGTATTAATTTATTCCCAATAGACTGTTCTCTTCATTTCTTAGTGTTTCTCCTGGCTGCACTGCTTCCAGTATGTGGATGTAAGATATTTTGTCCAATCAGATTTCAGTCTCTATGTGTTGCCAGGGTTAATCTAATCCCCCTGGGCCTTTCAAAATGAGTAATGAAGGCTCGTGCAACTTAAACTATATAGTATCGGGACTGTTTCATTAACCAATCAGATTTCTGTTTTACCTCACGGGGCCAACTAACTGGCCCTCAGTGTCGTCAGCGTTTATCCTTCCTCTGATTGGATGGTGAGAGCAAAACTTATCTGATATAGCTTTGGCAATATTCTTTTTGATTCATGCCAACAAAGCTCATTTAATTGAATTGAAGTATTAATACATTTGAGATTTTTTACACCCACAATGGCTGTGGGTGACACAGGAGAGGACAATGATTTGGTTTTGGACAAACTTAAAAATTCATTTTCAAGGAGGACTTTTCCAGAAGAGCTGGACATTGTGAGAAGAGGTCAGCCAACCCCGACACTAGCTAGCTGGTCAAACGGACATTCTCTGCCCTCAAGAGAATAAAAAGTTATGTCAGGAATACGACTGGACAGAGGAGACTCTCAGCCTTGGTCTCCATGGACATAAAAAAGGACTCATTGAAACACACAGATCACCTCTATGACAGAGTCATTGAAGTTTTTCTGCTCAAAGAAAGGAGGATGGATTTTGTTTATCATCTCTGGTGAGTAGGCTATGCTGTTTTTTTTATTTAAATTTTGTATTTTTCTGTCATGTTATCAGATACATATTGATTCTGAACTGCTCCAGATGATGTACATGGTAGTTGTGGTTGTATTGTAGAGGTTTGGAGTTTTCTTAACTGGGTTTCTTACTTTAGTAATAACGATATTCACACTCAATACACCAAATGTCTCTCTCTCTTTAATGCCACGCCTTGTTATTTTGGGGTTTTTTTGTACAGTATTGATGGTTTCTATAATTGTGATGTTACAGTGGTAGTATTAAGAGGCGGATTAAGTCGAGCAAGTCCCCACTGAAGGCCCAAATACCAAATGCACGGCCCGCCACTGACTAAAATTCAGAAACTCATCTGTGACAGTGCAACCAAAAACATACATGTTGAATCTACTATATTAAGAAAGTGTTTATATCATTAATACACAAAATATTATCTTTGCTAACAGTTTTACCCGATGTTCTTTGGACTTCTCTGTTAATTTATCTACTTTTTTATGAGTATAATGTATTTTTTTGAGCTTTTAAGAGATAAATGATAGCAGAGATGAGCTTGAGCTTAAGAATGATATGCAGTACTCATCCCCAACCACTGTGAGGGAAATTAAATGCAGAAGATTAAAATCGCAGATTTACCTATTGATTTTCTCTGCAGCCAACATAATTACGACCAGCATTATAATCAGCCCAATGTAATTATAATATAATAATGCTTTCATTCTCTTTCTGTGAGAGTAAACCCCGCACAAACCTGAGGAAATCTGTTATACTGTGTAAACATACAAGGAAAAGACAAAAAAAGAAGGAAATAAGTGTATCCACCTACAGTTAGAATACTGGGCTGATGCAATAATCTGATAACTGATATAATCCAAAATCAACACTACTTAGGATTTATTATTGACTTTATTTATTGATTGAGCAACTAGATAAGCCAAGATAAGAATACTTAAACAAATAAATAAATAATCTGAATCACTATACATCAAACTCAAAGTGTCCTATCAATATATCTGGAATTAAACTGTAAAAAAAAAGTCAATTTTAGGTGCTATTTTTACATTTTAGGCTCTTATTTTCCCACAATGACAGCGATTTCCACTTGAGAAGCCTAATATTGGCTACTGGCCACTATCTAAGCCACACTTTGCAGAGAGTTTATAAAAAAAAAATCCCATCTCTATTTCTATGAATGTATACACTACAGCGTTTGCGAAGTCCACCCTGAGCTTCCGCTTCTTTATATCTTTACTTTCCTGAAACACGTTTTCTCCTTATCTTTTCTGCATTCCAAGGACTATTCACGCAGATCTACAGAAAGAGTCCGCTGGAGGTCAAACTCAACTTCCCACATTTGATGAGCCCAGACCCTCCACATTTTTCCATTTCAAAGGATAAGTGAACACTCATTTCCCATTTACGTCTTCTCCCACTTCATCAGTAGTGTTACTTAGACCATCTGCAAAGCTTTCATACCAGAGGCAATTTGTGGAGGTTAGATATCTCACTGGCATGAAATGTATGCTCCACAATATTTCTAATGAAATACATAATTTTCTGACAAACAGGATTTCTACTTCAGTGAAATTATAGGTTTTTGTTGACTGAAAGGCTTCTGAAAGTATAATCAGAATGGAATTGCTTCCAGCCAAAGAGGAGCACGCACACAAATAGCCAGCAGCTTCTAGAATTTCATAAAAGAAATATAGTGTTGTGTACGTCATGTACTGTGGTAAATATTTGCTCATCCTCTACGGCTTGATTCGAACCATAGGCTGTATATAAAAGTCTAATCCAGGTGCTGTGGTTACATGATATGCATGAAAACCACCTGAGCCACAGCACAAAATTAAATATGTATGTATGTAATAGTCACAGATTAGATCGGATTAGATCTAATCTGGGTTTATTAATCCTCACTGGGGAAATTCAACAGCAAATAATATAAAAATAGAAAAGAAACAATATAGACATGCACATTATAGAGCAATTCACAAACGACAAACAGTGTGAACATTACAAGGCACAGAAACCATAAAACACCATTTGATACATGACAAGCAAGAGCATAAAGTGCAGATCTACCATATCTAAAGGTGTTCATCAGAGAGGAAATCTGCATGAAGATGATGCAAACAAACGCAGAGGAGAGCGGACATGGCTTAGAAGGGATGTTTCCAAGCAGCCGAGACAAAATGAAGAGCTCGTACCTAAAAGAAGGGCTACTGCTGTCATGGTGTAGATAAAAGAAGGGGAAAAAAAAAAAAAAAAAAGGCCGATACGCACCAGAAAACTGTAGTTTGCAAATTATTCCTCAGACTGGCTCCCAGAGCAGACACAGACATTAATATTTTACATTATATTTCATGCTTAATTGACAATCTGCACACAGGTTTGAAATAGAGGTGAAAAATTATCAAAAAAGAGGGAGTAGCTTTAATTTGTCTGGCATATGAGTGAAAATGTAATAGCTATGGTTGGTTTATATTAACTAATTGTTGATTGTGTGACATTGTACAGTTCGGGTTGCAGTATTTATATGTATTCTAACTAAAAAAGGGAGATGTTGCATTGTGTTTTATATTGTTGTATTTCTGTTCCAACAACCAGAAAGAACACAAGATTACTGTTATTTGTGTAAGTGTGCATGGGGTCGTGTGTATGTGTGCACTTATTTGCACAAGCATATATATGCTATGAAATGCATTTATGTTTACCACTAGCAGACAACGCCTTCAGCATCTCCTGTTGGGAAATAGACAGATTTCTCCTTATCTTTCACTTGCAGCATGGTAATGATTTTACACTGCACACACTTACGGTACATTTTCTTCTCCGCTTTCTGTCTAAATGTCCATCACTGGGCTTGACACCGCTGCCGTAGGCTAACTCTTATCTCATTCAAAAACAAGGCCGCCGCCGTCCAGCTCGAGCTCCAGACTCAGATCACAGTGTGGTTGGTGATGTTCACAGACAGACAGGATTCGCACACCATTTACAAACCTCTAACCTGAGTTGATGGATGTTTAGAAGTTGTCAGCCTCTGTTTAGACCTCCGGATACAGAGTGTAACTGAGGAAATGCTTTCACACACACAAAAAAAAACAGCTTAATTCTAGTGTGTTTATAGAGTTTCACCTCCACTCACATCAAATGAGAGCTCTATGATGACTCTCTGTTTGGATCTCCAACCATCTGCTTGATGTGTCAGTGGCAGATACATGTTTGGGTTTGGTACCAGCAACCACGCTTTGACAGCCTGCTGCACAGCACATGGAGTCTCATCCAAAGAAATCTGACTTAATTAATCCAACCATCTGCACGGATGAATATTCCTGTCTGTTGTACTGTACAAGGTAGTATGAACTACTCTATATAGTATTTACAAACCACTTTCCCTGGATTTCCATGACAAGCACAAACAACCGGCAATTATTAAATCTCTTCCAGGAGATGGCAACGTTCTTTGTTTTGAAATGTGTGGTGCTGTGTTAGAAGTATGTGTCACTCGTTCATTGATCAATACTGATTCTACATCTTCTTCCTCTCCATCTCCTACAAACGCCAGATTGTCAACTAATTACCGTCAACAGTAATACAATAAGACACACCCAGGGTCAACACATGACACTAGTATCAAGACAGTAACATGAGCAGCAAGCATTTGGAAACAAAGCTGAAAGATAACTGATAAGTTTGCAATCTCACTTTTTGCTCCATTATCAGATTTCACATAAGTACCAAAGGGAAACCACAGTCAGTCCTCAGCTGGTGAGGATTCTGAGACTCAGACCAGGGTCTTGTTGCTGCCACTGTGCACATAAGAAATCTGCATTTTGGAAAATATAGCGTTACTAATGAAAAATGTTTAATTTTTCTCATGAAAGTTGTGGTACTGCACTGGCATTGATAAGGAATGATGTCAAACTATACCCAGACCTACTAGGGACAGGAGGTGATTATAGAGCTTATCCTCTTAAGCCCATTAGACCTATTGCCTGTGGCTTTTTCTGTAACCCAAACAACAAAATAATAAATATGCACACATTTAATCAACTGAAAATATATCCTGCAAGATGACACTTCATGGGAATAAGATGACAGCACAGTGCAGCATTCTGAACTGATGCTAACAGTGATCACATGGAGATCACCAGCATCTCAGCATCATTTTGATCACAAACACACTGTTGTTATGTGATGTGCAGCCAAAAAAAAAAAAAAAAGACAGTACTTAGAATGAAAGCACGCTTCAGAAATTGTCAATAATCGTTCCTTACCTACATGACGGATGGAGTGAACCGGTAACCTGTCCCAGCCTCGCTTTCAAGGCAACGTGTTGAGCGCAGACAACATCCCCAAATGTGAAAATCAGTGCAATAACTGAATGAATTGTGCATCGACCGCGCAACGTCTCGGTACGACACCTAAGTTCCGGTCCATCTCAATACAGAGTAGTCCACAAACCAGCGTGATACGGTAAAGCCTGTCTCTCTCGGTACCTGTGCGTCCCTGGTTGAGCTGCAGGATGAATACGAGCCGTCTCCATTATTTTGGCCCCATGCGTATTGACGGTTCTGCGTTGCATTCACTTGGCATGCACCTGTTCTCCGACGGAATATTTTAACGGCGAGAGGACAGGCGAGATAATATTCCGTTCAATCTAACCTCGGCTCAGACCGACCTGCCGATGTCCCGGTTCTCCTCTCTGATTGGCTGAAAGCGACGTCAATCATGAGATCCTCCTGAAGTGAAGCGTCACGGGCGTCTGGTAAATGTAGGCTCGGTACTGCGCACACGCACCAGGGGCAACATAAGGCTATAACCTCTTCACATCCAGATTTTTACATTTTATATTTACCCTGTTGGGATTCCCACATAGTACATGAGCTAATAATAGAATAACTGTAAGGATGAGATGCATGTATGGTACCTCATGTAACTGTAACTGTATTTGGTTCACGTGAATAAAACTAATCTGTGCAAACTTGACCTCAAAACAGTTTTTTGTCCTCATCTCAACCATGTCAGTTAATAATGAATAAATAACAGCAACTAGGATATGCTTTATGCCATATTTATGTCATATCACCAGAGGCTTTCATATATACCATCATTGATATAATACCATTTTACTATGTATCACAATATAAAAACTGCATAAAGCTTAACAATATATCTAAAAATATATAAGCGGTTAAAAAAAGGAAAAAAAAATAATAAAAGGTATGGTAACAGAAAGCTACAGTAAACACACAAGACTTGGTTCAACCTGATTTTGGGTTTATTTTTAGAGGATGTATTATGAAGATCTGAAATCTGCAAGGATTTAGCTTCCACACAGCTTTATTACTTTACCACAAATATCATCCTGGGATAAATTTAATCATTATACTTCACTTACTGCCTAATGAACATGTTTGTTTCTTGACTTTAAGGGTTTAAGGATTTGCTTTTGATTTTCATGGATGAGATGAATGCAGAAAATGTCAGCTCCTGGTATATGCCACTGTGGCTTTGCCATCAATATAACATCCATGGTGGACATGCTTAGATTTTTCATAATGCTCATAATTTGGGGGTTTTATTAGTTTGTGAACATAATAGATCTTCATAATTTGTTAGTGTATTGCTCATATCACATCTCTGCTCAATATCATTGGATCCAAAATATCAACAGATCTATATGTCATGTAATATTATATGCAACATTTGTTATTTATGAAAAACATTGCATTAATCCTCTGTTACTACTGTACTGATTAGGTTCATTATGTGTATGTTTTCCCTTGACTCAAAGAGAGCCCTGCTCCAGAATTTCTGGACTGTTTGTGCACAAATGGCAAATAAAAGTCTTGAATCTTGAATCATTGCATCCTTTTGCATAGGCTGATATTGATGTTGTGATTTTGATTAATTCATTTAATGCATTCATAATAATTTTCACATAGCCTATAAAGTGTTGCACAGCACAGAACCAGAAACTTTCCTCCAGCAAAACTACAAACTAGATTTAATGTACAATGCATATAAAAACCTAAGATAGGAATTCACATCATCCCTGTCTTACATGATATTTCTATCAGTCCTTTGGTGTATGGATTTATGATTCTTTTCTTTACTGAGACTAGACTGATGTCTCTATCAGATACTTTAGAGGCTAAGTCTTTTCTGAATCATGTTGAACAATGCTGCCATCTGCTGCTCTTGATGAGACTCTTCAAGGGTTGCACGGTATTTAACAACATACACTACGTATGTGGATATAAAATTAACATTATTAAGCTTATCCATGTGACTGACTGTCAAGGAAACATGGTCACAAATTGTAAACTGTCTATTTATCTAAATTACATTTTACCTGATATTGTCATATCTGCTATTACTCTCTAAGGTGACTGAAAAGCAACAGCTGACAAATCTTTTTGTTCCTTTTATGGTGAGTCTAAGTGCCATTCATTACTGCTTATAACATGCAGACGAATAAACCACGCAGATCAACCACTAGATGTCAGTGCATGTCTTGGATAATGATGGGTACTGAAGTGCATTTATCGTGTAATGTTAGTGATCAAACACATTTTATTTAGACTTAAGGAACACCAAAATGAGCAGTAAGTTAAACCTAGCAAAATACCAGGTTTTCACTGAAAAATGCAAAATTTTGAGGTTAATATTATAATAAATGGTGATAAATGAATTAGAGATGGTTAAATTTATAGGAAAACTCTATGGGCTTTGAGTATTTCCTGTCGACTGTTCTGCAAATATAGTGAACTTACAACAGTATATTATTTTTATTCTTATTCCTTTATTAATAACTGATTTTTATCTATCTATCTATCTATCTATCTATCTATCTATCTATCTATCTATCTATCTATCTATCTATCTATCTATC
>JAPQRQ010000015.1:24248802-24258984 GCA_037367365.1 Apogon talboti
GTATATATACAGCACAATGAACTTTTCAGTGGTTTTAACACCATGCTAAAAATGTGATAACTCTGCATTCTTGGTAAATACATTTTGATTGGTAAGGTACTTTATTTCCCAGAGGTTAGTACACAGGCTACATTTTATTTATTTACTTATTTTCCCCTCTGTAAAATCCTAATCACCTGAAATGCTCCTCAGCTGTCATGTTCAGATTACTGTAAATACATTCTGTACAGTACACTCTCAAACATACTCTTCCACTATTTAGTTTAATTCCTCTGAGCCTGAGTAAAGACGCCATTAGCTGCCATTTTCTAAATCCACTTCTATTTGGTATATCATCATGCATGGCAGCCTGTTAGCATAGCCATCAATAATGCACAGAAGGTGTTCAGTGTGAGATCAAGAATTAAAACAAAAGTTTGCATTATTAAACTAAATGCCTCTCTTTGCATAAGATGCATGTTTATCTGTTTATAACCTGACTTGTGCATGTGTGATTATTAACGCGCACATTCTTTGCATCTATACAACATAGTCTACCTTATCTGAGCCTGTTGTTGTGGTTGTATAGATGGTCCTTTGAAGGATTATGAACTGAATACCCTCTCACAACAGAAGATACTCATGAAATATGCTGTTCTTATTCCAGCTGAACAACTAAGACCCACCGGCAAATTTCTTTTAAGCTCACTGTACCACTTTTTTTTTTCCCCCTGACCTGTCACCATAACTCAAGTGCATTTGAACATGTATTTTTCATCAAAGTGTTGAAAAGGTCTTTCTTTCTGTGCCCTGAGCTCTTTGTGTTGAGCTGTGACAGTTTCAGTGGCAACGAAGAGATGTCAAGGCAACAACTCTATACACCTGGCTCACGGTGGCGTCACAGATGTCAACTCATCCTCAGGCCTTGCACGATCCATCTTCATCATCATTATTGTCACTGGCTTTTCTGAATCTTTACCAAAGCAGAGCAGCTGTTATTCACTGATAAGTATTAGAACAGATGGAGAAAAAAGAATAAATGATTTTTTACATTTCAACACAAATATGAGTTGTATATTTTATTTGTGATGTTCAAGTAAATGCACACAAAGCATTGTGATTTTTTTATATAGACATCAAACATATAAATGCAAAATATTTGAATTAAATAATTGTTTTAATTTACACTACATGATCAAAAATATTTTTATTATGTGCATCAGTTATATATAAGGTTAATACAATCCTAGGTGATTTATTTGCGGTGATTTCCAAATGACCTTTTCTCTACATTTGACCTTTTCTAAGAAATTTATCATCATTTGTTATGATTTAACCCTCTGCATTTTGCATTTTTGAATGATAATCAAATATTTTCCTATATTTTTACTGATCATGTAGATGTTCATAAAAGCTCAGAGTAAATTAAATGTTTATTATATCAAAACTGAGAAAACTGAAGAAAAACTGGCTTTGTCGAGAAAAATACAACATTAACTGAACATAAGAACAAGAGACTACAACCACTGTCATTTGTAAAATTAAATGGGTTTTATTGGTGAATCACTGTTGCAGAAGATGACAGTGTTTCACCACAGACCTTCTGAACATCCAAATGGATCATATCTGATGCTGCGGAAAAGCTAAGAAACTGCATTTTACCTGAATGATTTACATGTATTAATAGGATTAATGGTTCAAAACATATTAACCATTTTAGATCAGTAGATGCTTTCAGTCTGAATAGGTCTTTGAGGGTCAAACTCTTCACTTACATGGACTCCT
Source organism: Apogon talboti (assembly GCA_037367365.1). Taxonomy (NCBI): domain Eukaryota; kingdom Metazoa; phylum Chordata; class Actinopteri; order Kurtiformes; family Apogonidae; genus Apogon; species Apogon talboti. The sequence goes on from JAPQRQ010000015.1 coordinate 24,250,567, forward strand.
GCATATTTCCTCACCTTCCTGAGTATATCTAGAACAAATTAAACTTGTCATATTAATGCTTTCCTCTTTAATTACTGATATCTGTCCACGTGTTTGTTCTGTAATCTAGTTTTATCAATACAGTCTAAACATCCCTTCTCACCCTCATCAGGAGTAGTGAGAGTCTACTAAGCATTAACCGAGAAATGAGAATTGCATGATGAGGAAAAGATTGACATTTTGATGGTTCATGAAGAGAATGGCAGTGAGGAAGTCACTAAAAAAGAGACTTGGAATCAACAAAAATAGTTTATTGCAACCTCTGAAAGGAAAATCCAATATAGCACTGGGTAGATCTGCAAAATAAGAGTCTGATAATACATTAAAACATTACATCACAGTGGTATACTCATTATTACCAAAGCTGTAATTAACAATAATGAATAAAAACACAAACATTTTCAATTTCTATAAAGAGTTGAACTCTTGGTTGAACAAAGAGACACTAATAAGAAGCGCTCACTTGAAACCTAACTGTAGAAATCACTGCTGACAGTCGGGACCTGCCTGCCAAGTAGCAGTGTCCTGGCCGCCTATGCGGTGCACTCCCATGCCCCAGCTGTCAGCTACACTCAGTCACTGTACCAGTAATGAAGCACACTTGGCTAAGGCAGCCTTTAATAGCACAACACACAGTATATTCTATTCTGAGTCAATCACAGCGACGTCGATGTGTCTCAGTAACAACAGGATTTGTGTCTGATTGCGTTTTTTTTTTGCAGTTTAATTGAAAAATAATGAACAGATTTATGATATTGTGGAAGGTTTTGCAGCTTTACAGGATCACAGAGCCCTACAACCATACTCTCTATATAGTGTATAGTGCAAATGGTTGGTATAATCTGATTTGCCAGCTGAACATAGTGTCCTAGGTTTCAGATCTAAGCTATACCTTGGGAATTCATGCCTAATGGTGCACCTCCTGGTTCTGTCACACCACATGAAAGTAAGCTCGAGTGCTGTATGATAAAACCTCTGCAGGGTCATGACTTATTGAGCTTCCTCAAATTGCTTCTCACGGTACTGGAAGCTCTTCCTCCCTCAGGTCTAGCTCCATTATCGCCTGGTTCAGTCTGCAGGTGCTCTATGGTCACATCACTGACTTCCTCCATTTTACTCACCGCAGAGGAAACCGCCACAGTGCATGCTGATAGTATCAAACGCTTAAATCAGCAAATACACAGATGGAAATGGAAACAGAGTGATACTGATAGTATAGCAGTAATGGAGGTAAAAGTAGTAGCGAAAGATCAGATGCATTTTTGAGCTAGTTTGGAAAAGAGTTTGGCTTAAGTAAATGCATATCTTCATCATTGTTAATTATTTTCTATGTGTAGATTGGGAAACTGGCTCCCAAATGCACCTTATATCATTTAGTGATTGTTTAGAGACTTTTATGAATAATATGTTACCCAAAAATTGTTCTGCTGTCCTGGTTAAAATGGTCATCAAAGTATTCATATTAACCAGAACAAGATGTACCCATGCTGTAACCTGATTTATTGAAAAAGACAACTCTCAGCACATAATTTAAGTAGTATAAGAGCAAGTGTGAGGGTAAAACGTACCAATGCATCATCATAACATTCACTTAGGGAGTGCAGACTTCCATCAGAGCCAATAATCTACCCCTGTTCTTATTCCTCAATATAATTAAACCACAAACAAACCACCAACCATGACATATGTTTTCTTCCTCTGATGATGCCACCACTCAGTGTAACCAAAGAACTCACACTGACAAGAACTGAAAGGTAATATGTTGCTCCATTGCAACAGGACAGTGCAGCAAAGGAGTGATTTTTCTGCTACATTAGACTCAAAAAGCACAGATTTTCTGTCTTTGATCTTTTTGTCTGTTTATGAGTAGTGAAACCTTTGTATATAGCAGCAAAACTACACCAAAGAAGACAGAACTAAAGGTGGAAGATTCCATCTCCTGGTGTAAACACTTCATGGCCATGAGTTCTGCGAAGGGACACCGGTGGCTGATCTGTTTTAATGGAGTCCTGAGGGAGAAGTGGCTCAGTTACCTGAACAAACAACTATTTTGGGATAGCAGTAAGTAGGCCTCATAATAATCAGAGGACCTTTATACTGATCTATACCATATCATTCACAGACAGAGAAATAATGGAACCACCTGATTAGATCTAAAATGTGATCATTTTGTGATGAAAGTATCAGTTTGAGGCGATGCAAAAGGTAAGGCCCATTTACAGCAGCTGTACATCATACAGCCAAACACAAGGGTACTGTTATGTTTCTTTTCTGCTTCATATTGATGAAACCAAAGTTAAAAATATGTAACTGATCTTTATCACCACAGCTAATACATTAAAAAAAACTTGAATGTTGGCTGATGGCACAAAAACTGATACCTGTGAGTAACAATTAAGTTATCTCTTTAAAACCTGATGTGTTACCACTGACACACCCTGCGCATATGCAGTTTGGATGGCTGTAACTCTTTCTCTGTTTGTGCAAAACGTTTTCTGAAACCTGAGACGTTGCGCTTTATAGGTTTTATTGGGTCATTACGGTAATTTCAATCACGCCTGTACTAGAAGCTGGAGAAGAAGCCGTTTTAGCAGTATTATAACATGCAGTAAATTGTAAATGATTGCAGGATTTTGAAAGATCAGGAAAAAAAAAAGTGCTCTGGAAAAATGGGCAAACGGACTCACTTACATTGTATTTTCTAACTATTTTATACTCAAAATAAGAAAAAAAAGTCCAGGCAGACTATTTTAGGCTTAGGGTTTAAAGGGTTGTTTGTCCACAGGTTGACGTCAAATACAATGATGAGTCTAATTTTTTCATAGTCAGTGTTTTTCATGCAGTAGATCGTGATTTTAATTGTATTTAACACTTTTTAAGCTCCTTGTACATTTACAACAGTGCATCGCTTCAGTTAGTGCTCAGCTAGGTGTTAACATAAATCATTATTTATTTTCCCTTGAGATACACTGCACAGATAAATGGATGACAAATGAAATATTCACTGTGAGGATGTGAAATGCCTCATTAAAGTCTTATGCTGTATCAGGGGAATCCATGAAGACCTGGTTTAACAGATGTAGTGAGTACAAATGTTAGGTTGCTGACGCGGTGATGTTATTTGTTTTTCTTAATTTTTTTTTAAGACTTGTACCTTTACTTATCAGCTGAATCTGCTTCCTCTGCTCTTTATTGTCACATGTAAAGTGGTAGAATGACAACTGGACATAGAAACAGTATTGCAGGAGACGGAACACAGAGGATTAAACAGGATGTCACAACATAAATTGATTCTGGTTTAATCAGAAGTTAAACAGCTGAAATTGAAATCATCCCATTTTAGTTAGATATTTTTTAGCTGCACCTGCTGGTCTGAAAGCTGTTGTCACCTAACTATTACCATAACCAAGGTTTTAGCTCTAATTTGTCAATTGGAGTTATGGTCATATTATTATTTTATTATATTAATTCTAGGCTGGAGGTTATCCTTGGCCTCAATACTGTTAAAAACAGAAAGTGGAAACATGATTGCAGCCTCAGCCCCTTTCTTATTGATCTTCTCCTAAATTCACGAGGTCCATCTTTAGCCCATGGCCAACCCTTACACTAAGTTTCATGAAAATCAGAGCTGTATTTACTATGTAATCCTGTTGACATGCACACAAATACACAGAGATTGTTATGATCATAATGCGTCCATGGTAAGTAAGACAATTCGCCCCTTTGTGAAAGAGAACAGTCACTTTCCCATTTAAAGTTTCGATTAACGTATCATATTTTATGAAAGAGCGATTCCTTAAAGGGGAGACTTGGTGGGCAAAGATAAGCCACTGCTCTGACAGAACAGATCTATCATAAAGCAGAAAAAGATAGGGATGCACAGTGAAAAAATACAGATCACAGATTAGAAGAAGTAAGTTAAAGCAAATGAGACAGAGAAAAAAGATGGCTTTATAAAATGTTATTCTGTGCAAATAATGTTATCTGGACACGGAAAAAGAATGTCAATCACTCAGTGTCAAAATCATCCACTTCACCTCACATTGTGTGGGTGACTTCACAGCCCCTGAACAGAATGACATTCCCAAATGTCACTTCATACTTTAACGTAAGTTGTCTGGTTTAAAACATATTACATGGATGGGTGGTGGCTGCAAGAACTAAATCAACGTTTGCATGACAACATATAGTATAGTGAGGGCAGTCAATAAGTGCTCAAAACCGCCACCACATTTATAACATCTCTATTTCAGGGTTCTTTTTTTGATCATACCAGTAAATCCTTCTCTGCCACTTCTTCTTTCGACTACATATTGTGCCTGTGTAGGTGTGAGTGTGAGAGAGACACATTTTTTCTCCTGTGCTTTATAGCATAAGGGTCAGAATCACAGTTGAATCACAGTTTCAGCTGCAACCGCCGAGCGCCTCTGCACTGTGTGTGAAATGACAACGCAGCCTAGCACAGCCACACCTAACAACACAACAGCTGTCACAAAGGATCAGCATCCACCCTGCCGCACTCCAGGAGCCGCTTCCTAAAAGACCTCTGCTGTTCTGTTGTCCTCGCTGTTTATTATTACAAATGAAAGGTCGGCTGCATCACGTGACCAATAAACTCCGGCCTGTTTGAGTGTGTCAGTTTGCATCAGCTCAGGCCCGTAAACAGTCCCACAAAGCTGATTCTGAGGAGTATTTAATACCCTCTAAGACCAAGGCTATCATCTGTGGTGTAAATGGCTATTTTTCCAGAAATATTCAATCATTTCTGAACCCCTAATCCACACATATGCTTAAAAAAATTCATCTTAAAACCTATTTTTACTCCTTGAATTTTGACACAGCATGAGACTCTGCTCTTTTGCAGGACTGAAATGAACGTACATATTTATTTCTTATTCTTTTTTCTTCAGACACAACATGAAAATACAAAGAATATGTGCACAGCCTTAAGTAGGCACACAAAACTGAACTAAAAGGGTTCTAAAGGTTACGATCACTGTTTAGTGTGACCCCTGACCCCATGACAAGACACAGTACAAACAGTTAGAAACATCAGAAAATCAATTCAATATATCTCATATTGTCTGAACAAAAAGGTCAAAGACATGTTAAATGCAAAGGAAGGTCAGACTAAATACAACTTCTTTGGTTTTTTAGTAGCTGCTTTTTCTTCAAATTCTGTTTTTACTGCTGAACATACTTCCCATATATCCAGATTGTATCTTAATACAGAAACTGAGAAATTGTGTAATCATTATAACTACCTGTTGGTTTAAGACTTTTGTATAGTACTGTATGTATGTTTACTCACTACTGTGGCCCATAAATCTACAGTTTTAATATGTAAATATCCCATTTACACTCTAACTACCTCTTATTTGATGCTATACTGTAAACAACCATATGCTCATCTACAACACCAGTCAACTAATCAAACGTTTCATATATGATCAGTATATTTATGATTCCCGTGTGCTGTTGGTCCATTTAGACTGAGACTGAGCTGCAGAATCACCAATTTTAAAGACAAAGCCCGGATATAATATTGTGGATTATCTCCGCAGCTGCAAGAGTTGCCACATAAAAGGTTTGATCTCAGAGCTTTGCACCTGGCTAGTTATAGAGATGCTTTGATCTATTTCTCTGCTTGTTTTCCCCTCTTTGTAACCATTAAAAAGCTCCATGATTCCTTTGAGACAAAATTGATTAGTGATTAAAAAAAGGAAAGGGGAGGAGAGGCGTCTTTGTGTCCAAACAGATTCCCAGTTGTGTGGGTGGCTTTTAGAGTGCACAGAGCAGCTGAGATTGCGACAGGGCGTTTGGCCACCGTCACCTAAACTGTGTAGGTGGGTACACGACATGCATCCCCATGAGCCTCTTTGGGTCACCGTCTTAAAGGTCTCCGTCTGATCTCCAGCAGGTTAATATATTTGTCTTTGTCCTATTACATTACATCATATTAGAAAGGTGTGCCAAAACCTAGACAAGATCCTCTTTTTTTTTTTTTTTTTTTGCTTGTTCACAGCTGAAATAAACCGGTCATGCCTAAAAATATGAGTAAGTTCAGCTCTGGTGTGGAATAACTCCTGATGTGTGGATATAAAAGTGTTGAGAGTGCTAACAGCCAGACCGGTACACTACTGTTACTGTGAGAGAGGTGAGAGAGCGTCACGGCTGTCATTAAATCTGAGCCCTGTAGTCGCAGCCAATCTCAGCAGCTACAGCTGGTGTGCACCATTTTAGTTTGCCTTCTGATTCCAACTCTGACCTCCTCCGTTACGCCACTTTCAGAACCGATCATATCCCTAGACAACACCTCGGGGCTTCACCTGACCGATGGCGCCTTTCTCTACACCTCTCATCACACATTTACCTGTCAATGGGACTCAGACACAGGCATCTGTCCTGTCTGTGTCCTTTTCACACCTGTTTAAAGCCTGGCTGCAGTGGTTTTATTACTGCAATGATGACTTAAACCAGGCCCATGGGGATGAATTTATGAAATGCAAATATTACACTAAAGACATTTATAATCAATAGCGACAAAATCTTTTTAGTTCAGGGGCCACATGCAGCCCAATTCAATCTCAAGTGGGTCTGATGAGTAAAATCCTATCATAATCACCAATAAATAATGACATCTCCAAATTTGAAAATGGTGTAATTCACAGCAAATACTATTTTCACTTTATGCATTCACCCTGCAACATGTCAGCAGTCACTCTCCAAAATAAGACTACTGTATATTATGTACTTCCATAACAGACTGCCACTAAATCAGAGCATTTCCAACCACTCGCACTGAATGCTTTCTCAAACTTTAATTCTTAGACTTTAATTCACATCCCACCAAAAAATTTAATGCTTTTGACAAGCTCTGACACATTTTTTTTCTAGTTTAGCATTAGCCGCCACTGATGACAGCTAGTGTTGTGTACTGTTGCTGCTGCTGTAGAGGAGCAGAGGAGAGACAATGAAGATCTCGGAGCTGGCATAACAATTTTTGTGGATAAGTTAACCCAAAATTTTAACATAGAAATCAGTAGGTTGTTATCACAGATGTAGTAAAAAAAAAAACAAAAAAAACAAAACAAACAACTCCCTGCACAACACAGGCTCCAATACAAAATTCATGTCAACACATGAGCACATGCTGAGCTTACATAATGAATCTTTCTTCTGAGAAAATATATAATTATATAGAAACAACAGCATTAAAATGTAAGATTCATATTCAGAAAACGATATGAAACAGCACGTGGACTGAATTATACTTTGTCATGAGTGAAATGATGTAAGCCACTGCCAATATTATTTTCACTTTATGCATTCATCCTGCGATGTGTCACTCTCCAAAATAAGACTGCTGTATATTATGTGCACTTCCATAACAGACTGCCACTAAATCAGAGCATTTCCAACCACTCTCACTGCATGCTTTCTCAAACTTTAATTCACATCCCACTAGCTAATCAAAATCGTGTCCCTTGCTGCTCTCCCTCACATTCATCTGTGCAGTTTTCATTTATGACACTGAATTTAAATCAATATGTATGAATCTATGGGATTTTCCACTGATGTGAACAGCAACCCTCAGATGCCACGTGCCTTTTGCAACTGAGCGCAAACATTAACACCAATGTTGCAACAAATGACTACTCAAAAGGGCAGACTGATGAACGAACATTGTCACAACCCATGTATAAATTATTGCCCATCTCCCACTACAGAGGAAATGTATACAGGCAGTGAAGAGCTGAGCAGGTCCCTGTTGGAGTGACCCTGGGGCAGAGAAAATAAGTGGCGTTCTGCTGCCTCCCATTTCATCACGCAATGCACAGCAGAGCATCCCAAAACAGGCAGCCTCTGAGGGGGGCCTCTCTGTCATATGTCAGACATAGGCATTACTTTGTCTGGGTATTTGAAAGATTATTGGAGAGGCAAATTGGTTTCCAAAGGTTTCTTCTAAAAATAGCCGTCATTGTGGTGCCATTCCATGTCTGTTATTTTTACACTGCAGACATGAAGCACGGGGAGAGTCATGACACAAAATGGATGGAAGCAGCATTATTGTCACCTCCTTTAATCAGTGCTAACTTCAGATAATAACAGCAAATAGCAGTGACTGCAGAGAGAAGGACTTAAAAGAAATACACTTTTCTTCCTGATATGACACTGTACGTGCTTCTTTTTTTAGGATTAATGCCCTCTGACAACTAAATGACAGCAGTCATCCCTGAAGCCCTGAAGCAATAGGCATATAGGGGTTATTGAAGTCCAAGCAACACAGGCAATCCACATATACATCTATCTATCTATCTATCTATCTATCTATCTATCTATCTATCTATCTATCTATCTATCTATCTATCTATCTAT
>JAPQRQ010000015.1:24267786-24301856 GCA_037367365.1 Apogon talboti
CCCTATAATCCGGTGCGCTTTATGTATGTGTTAAATACAGAAATAGCACCCGTAACTGAGACTGCGCCTTTTAATACAGTGCGCCGTATGGTCGCGAAAATACGGTAACCCACTTTGGCAGGTGAGTACAGAACACATACAGTAGCCGTTTGCATGGATGGCAACACTTTTCTGGGCATTGAGTCATGCATGGGCACAGAAGTGTAGGCTGTAACTCTGTCTGCACAGTGAGCTGCAAACACTGTTAACCTCTGGGCAAAACGGATAAAATCTTGACTAAATAAACGACTAATTTCTACTGCATTATAGGAAAACAATTACTGACAATTTCAAACTATGACATACGCACTTCAGCTGCAACACTCAAACCACTATACACTGTTTATCACTGTGTTCTAATATCTATTACCAGTGATAACTATAGTACTCACCACTGTGACCTGTATACTAAAGCTGGGTGAGTCTTAATTTAAGGTGTGATAAATATTGGATTCTATTTATTCATAACACATTTATTGGTCTTTTGTATCCATATAAATTCTGCTCATTTGATTTAATTATGTGGCACCACCTATGCTTACTGATCTAGTTTTAATTCATTGTGCAGCTGCAACATGGAACAACAATGGGAAAAGCTCATTTTCACACTTGTAGCTCATGTAAATGTTATATATTTTTGTTGGTTTTAATAGTTTTATTAGATCTTTGTTTTGCTGTCATACTGTAAATGAGGCCCTCACCTTAATACATTAAAAATGAAATGAAATAAATCTTATGGTGCTAATCTCAACACCTCCACATGCAATAGTTGTAACAAATACAAATACACATTCCTTACAGAGTAGAGGCCTTTTGTTCAGTGTGATCTACCGTACAGTGTGTTGTAAATTAAACTCTTGACCCTTAGAACATCCTCCCAAGATGTGGATTCATGATTCAGTCTCAAGTTGTTTTGATATAATTTGTGGTGGAGCGGAATCAATCAGACTGAGTACGATCAGGCAAATGGACAAATAATGAGCTGAAGTCCTAAAAGTAAGGTTACTGTGTCTAAAACTGAGGTTAATAGCTATCATTTATAGCAGATAGTAATGAAAATTTGCTCTCAGTTTTGGTCTGGATCAGCAAGAAATTAATCATGCTGATAGATATTGCCACACAGCTTTTAAGTGATTTTCTTCAGAGCAATAAGTGCTTTCATTTCTGAGAAAATTGCAAAATCATTCAGAAGCGATCTATCTCCAATGATGACGAAGGCTTTAAAAAAATTGAAATCTGGATCTCGTTTGTTGGATTTCGAGTTAAAGGCACAGACAGACCTAATAGTAATGCCCTCATGGGTGAAAGAGTAAAAATATATCCCATATGAGACACTGTACATTTATTCCAATAAAAATCATAGCATTGAGTGTTGCACATGTAGTCTTTCTCTCATAGCCCTAAAAATGTACAAACACCTACACCACATACACACTTTAATTCATTTATTCATCTGTCCATTCTCCACTTGCTGATTAATGGTGAAAATATACAGAATACCTCTTCAGCTTAGAGTTTATTACCTTGTACCTCACCTGAAGGCTTCAGCTTATACTCTTTGTGAAGGATATGTTGTGTACCACTAGTGATTTTCGAGCCTTGTTTTATCATTGCCTCTTCAAATATCTCCTGGAGAGTAGATATGGGTTTGATCGACAGGTTACCTAACCAAGTACGGTTATGAACAACACATTCAATAGTAGCCCAGTACAACCGCGACATCATGCTTCTATTTTAATGCAAGAAGTGTTAATGCAGAGTGTCATCACACTATGTCAGCAAATACGTCTATCACTGTGTACATAAAGAGGACGGTTATAAAAGTGTTACAGCTCATAAATCCCTTGTAAAGACATGTATTGAAAAAAACCTGAGCAGCTCCTTTAGCACCAGACTCTTACATTCCCTGAGTAAGAAGGAATGCTTCCGTAGGCCATTCCACCCCACAGCCATCAGACTTTGTAACAGTTCCCAGTAACCCCCACCCCCATATCACACCATGTACATGTGCAGCCATGACGATGTAAATATGTTAATAATGTTTAGTTTTTAATTAAAAATTGTAATTTTTAATTCAAATTCTTTATTTATATAAATATTTCTTATTTTTCTCATTTCACTCGTGTGGTTTTTCTACCTGTCTTTTCTGTCTGCAGTTGCTTGTTGTTTGTTGCTGCTGTTACCTGTATTTTTTCACCATGGTGGGATAAATAACGTCTTGTCTTATCTTATCTTATCTTATCTTATCCATGTACCAGAACAAACTGTTGCCATTGTCTGCTTCAGTGAACCAGCTCAACATGATCATAATGGGATGGTGGGGGTGGATGGTGTTTATACAACAACCAGGGCTTTGCCTCCAGAGACAGAGAATCCTGATTCCCCTAAGTTTTTTTTATATTTAGCAAATACGGGCTTTTTGTTTAAGGTTAAAGTTACTGATATTCCAAACTCTCAACAGCAGGACACTCAGGGCTTCCAAAACAACAACAATGAACCAACACTATGCACTCCCTGAATAAAGTATAAAGCTCATTGTTTACACACGTTCTATTATGATATCATCAAGTTTTGTTCTTCAAACTAAAACTCAGTCACTTATTTTAACCCACAGACAAAATAATACTGTCTCATAATCTTCATGTATTGCATCAGCTGATAGTTTACATCATACCTCAGTTAGCTTAACTCTGTTCTTAGACAGGAAACAACCACAGTTAAACCACAAATCACCTCTGTTTTCACCTGTGTTGTAAATAGGTGACCTAAACATCTGTTTGGAATCGTCCTAACAAGGTCAGAACTGTCACAGTTTAGTCTGAACTGTGGATCAACAAATGGCAACTTAGCAAAGATAATATAATCAAATAACTTTAAACCTTCATAAGCCTCATAATCAAATTCAACCATGGAGAAGAAATGCTGTGATTTCAGCATCAAATCCATTCTTTTCATTTAGATCTGTGTCCAGTGGTGAAAATAACAACAGTGCTTCTAGTTTTTAGCACTGAGTCCCTTTTATTTACTCTCCAAGTTCTAGTCACTTTCTGATACTCTGGACCAGGACCCTGTGGTGTTACATTTCCTCACCATGGAAGATTGGCAGAGTGACTCACTACTCCCTCTAGTCACATAAATCCCAGGCCCATCACTGTGAATATATTCAGTTCATATCTCTACAGTCTAATACGTTGGTATTTTAGCAGAACTTCAGAGCTCTTTATTCTTAATTTTTGATATTTGAAAGTAGAAATACTATATATATACCAGTTTAAAGAAAATGATTTGGTTAAAATTTTACCTAATACACACACTGGGAGAAACATACAAATGAGTGTACAGTAAAATAAGTGACCTTTCACTTTATTACATATACTCCGCTACGATGCAGTAAACAGTATCCATGCTGGCACTAAGCTTGATTTGGAGTCTGTTTTGTTTCACCTAAGGATGGAGTGGGAGTCTGGAGCTGATCTTTGATGACTGCCTTCTGGATGAAACCAGGAGTGGCTAAAGGAAGAGGGACAGCAGATGACACTGCTGTACGGGGGTGTGTGAGCGCCATAACTGTCCCTTCCAGACTGCGTAGGAATCATGTCAACAGACATAAAGCTCTGCTTCTGGTGACCATTAGACTGGAGCCAAATAATGCTGCGTTAATGTGGCGTGTTGTGACAGTGCTGACATGATGATACAACACTCTTTGGCTGGTGCCTGGTTGGAAGCAAAAGGCCAGACTTCCCATCAAAGTTCCCTGAAATGTGTTGTGGAGGTATCCTGCTTACTGATGAACAAACAAAGATAATGGAGCCTGAATAAAACCTTGTCGAGGCTAGATTAGTATCACATTAGCCCCGGCAGACAACTTGAACCATAATCAGAGTCAACAGACTGTTATAATCACTACTTATGTTCAAACAAAACATCAATCAGAGAGATGAACCCAATGAAGCAGTCTTTATTATTTAACTGCGTTTAGTCAGAAGGCAGCTGTTCCTGACCATCCTGTGCTGATTTTGTAACTGTTACATGATTAGCATTTGTGTTGACTGACATTTTTTTAACCTCTTGTTATAGTCTCTTTTTGCCACATTGTCTGATGATGCTAAATACTTTGTGCTTTGAGTGTCAGTTTGGTTCAGTTCTTTCAAATAAATCCTGTAATGCTGCTCATATTCATTGAGGAATCCCTTTGGATCAGAGCCTATTCAAGTAAAGAGATGATAAATATGACTAATGGAACATGTTGTGGTGCAAGGAGTTTTTTTTGTTTTAAATATAGTTTAAAACAAATATCTGGAAATAATATGTCAACAAAAGAAGTTTCACTGTTTACTTTTTCTTCTACTAGTCAAGGTCACAGTACAGTACAACTCTTTGGCAAAAGAAAGTAATGAATGTGCACTTTTTTCTAAAAGGAACCTTAAATGTACAAGGAGCAGCAAAAGGGCCTGTTTATTATTGGTGGGCTCTTAATCTCATATAAAAAATATAATACACCAAACCACACACTCACAAAGGCCTTTCACATTTTTTGCTGCCACAATAGGAGAGGGTGATGCAAAGACTATTCTGTTGGTTAGTCTGGCATTTCACCCTAAGACACCCTAAGTCTTTAAATTACAAAGTAAAAACAGAAAACAGTAAACAAATAACTACAAATCATCGTACAACAACTAAAAAAGGCACTTTACAAATCTGACAATAATGCTGCAAAATGCTCATTATGCTTTAATACTGGGCAGTGACAGGCACATCTACATGTAGATATACAGTGTATGTCTGTGTTTGCAAAGCTATCATTATTGTTACGTTTTCCCCAAAAGTAAATCCAACAAAACATGGACCAGGGTTGCAAGTTGGGAATCAAACAAAACTGCACAAAAACCAAAACCAAAGTAGGACCCTTTAAAGGGGTTCTGAAAGGAGACTGAGAGTGAAATTCTCAATCACCTACTAAATCTATCATAAATGAAAAGGTGGGCCTTAAAAACTGCAGTGTGGATATGGGAGTCAGTGGTCAGAATGAGGAGAGGACAAGAGGAATGAAATGTGACCAGCTGAAAAACTAAGCAGGGAATGTCAACCAACCAAAAGGGGATGTTGTTGCCTGAACAGCTCACAGCCATCTGAGACGCTCAGCTCCAGCTCCTTTTAAAGCCGACCTGACTAATTACAGCCAGGTGAGGAACACATGGCAGGTGAACCTGATAATCCTAAATGACCTGTGGCCAAGCTCCTAACCCAGAGGGAAAAAACAATTGTGGGGTAATCTGTGCCCGTTACACAAAGAACTAGACTTTTAACGAGACTTTTAAAGTGCTGCTAAAAGTTTGAGGCAAAAGAAGTTATGTCACAGTTTCCTCTCTCAGTTTCCTTATTTTCCAGAGTAAATGATGGTGCTGTGGGGTTATCACTCTGTCCAGACTCTGCCTTTCAGAATGACACTGAGCGTACATTTGTCTCTGGATTCAGGCTTTCGTAGATGTCTTGGAAATGTGCTATGTGTAACATCAGTGAAATCGTACCCAACTTAAAGTATAGTCTTGAATCACCAATTCTTCAGCTCCAAGTCGTCACATGCCAAGGTTAACTATACTGTAAGAGAAGTGTGAATCATTTGGCATCAAAATGCCCACATTTTAATGTTAGGTGTCTGCATTCAGCAGGAAACAAATTGTTTCCAAAAGAAGGTGCCTAGAACATCTTCTGGGTATCATATCTTTAGTTCTGATAGAAATATTTGTGAAAGTGTGTGTAAAAAAAAAGATCTCTGATTCAAAGTGAATAAACACTGGGGAGATTCACAGTTACACTGTTATTCTACAGTGGCTATAAATCTCTACAGAACAAATGTTATTTCCTATTTAGCTTTGTTTTCTTTTTGTTAAAGACGAGTTTTTCTCCAAAAACATACCTTGTGGTTCTTGACATGGTATGTTTTTGGAGAAAAACTCATGTCTTTAACAAAAAGAAAACAAAGCTAAATATAAAAACTGAAGACATAATGAACACAATTGAACTAAATGTTATTTCCTTCCAAGGTAATCCCACTCATATTAATACATCTTTATTCAATCAAATTTGAGGTATATTCCCACTTTAATTCACATCAGTGATCATAAGCTACTACAATGAGATGAGGGGTTTCATCTGTGTTCAGTTATTAGAGGCATGACATTAAAAAACAATTATCCAAACAATTAGGCATCTCCATGTTGATTCATATCATTGCTGTGTACAAGAGATAAAGGGTAATATTTGATGGTATCATTTGTCACGTTTCATTCTAATCTACAATGACTGAAATGTAATCACCACAGACAATATTCAGTGTGCACCCAAAAGTACTATAATGCCTGATTCTCAACCCTTCTAGTTTAACCATATAACCACACGAGTTTTAAAGCATGAAATGCAATAACTTGCTGCCTTGATTTCATCTTGATCTAGTCGAGCAAAGAAGCGAAGTCCAGTGATACGGCTCAAGGCGGGACGGTGAAAAACATCTCAGCATTTCTGCTCTTTTAATTAAATGTCTGTCTAAAGGCTGACAGGACAGACGTGAGGTATCAGAGCCTGTGAGAGGCGGCACAAAAGGATCGCTCCACGTGTGAAGTCACCAGGATTGCAGCAGCCCGACAAGAGCCAGCGGAGAGATGGCTTTGGCCCAACTGTTTCCCGGAGATAAGGAGGAGCGGAACATTTGGGATGGAGCAAATTAAATAAGTCAACCAAACACTGAATGACAGTTTAACATGATATCTAATTAACAATCAGGGATTGCCAGATGCAAACACGCTCGAAAGGTTCCAATTTGGCTCAAATGTGGCACTGAGGAATAGTAAAACTCCCCACATCATTAGTAGCTAGTTTTTGTCCAAGAAAAAATTCTCACCAATATTTCTTGAAGTTTTGAGATGATGTAATAGTGTTGATACAACTCCTAATGCAATTAAGTACAAATATTTGATGGAGCTTAATTATATTATTAACAACTATGTTTCTATATATAGCAATAAAATGTACCTCACATAGTTCTTAATTATCTTAGTCGTTAATCTTTAAAAAGGAAAAGAGCATGTTCATTGAATTTTTATGTACTTCATTATATGCTATTACAAAAGACCCACTTATTTATTAACTATCTTTTGTCCAGTTTATTAGTCTGTTAGAAGCTGAGTTTATCATTGTCACTGTGCAACTGTCTTTATACACTGGTTATGATCTTCGTCATTTCCTACACAAATAACAATGTCTTTGACCACATGCACAGAACAATAAGGCTATACATGAAATAATGATGAAAACAAACCAGAACAGAACACGTCTTTATAGAACAACATGACATTATTCCATTCCAAAGGTACCGCAAGGAAATAATTAAATGAAGTAACATATGTGTCGAAAAGCATGTTAAGGTTACGGATGATTTAAATAGAGCCACCGCGTCCCAGCTTCATGTAAGCTGTTGTTCTATTTTCTGCCTTGGTTCACAGTTTCCATCAGGTTGTTGCCATTTGCTTCATGTGAGGAAAACTCTGCACACTCATTACAGATTGGGAGCAGGTGCTCTCGGCTAACTGAATATCATAATGCTCTGTCAGTCACCACATCTGGGACTACAATGGTCTGTCTGAATTTATGACGGCCTCATGGGCCTCCGGGGACTCTTGAAATAGAGTATTTAAGTCAGAAAATCAAGCCCTCAAGAGGAGAAATCCTATAAATAAATTCAGGAAGTTTGGATCTATGGCAAACAATGAACACAAAAAATAAAATATTCACTTTCACCTTGAGAGTTTTTGTAGTGTCTAATATGTAATCCAGGAAATGGACCACATTGTTTTTATCTGACTGCTATGTTTCTGCTATTTACTCCTTTTTTTCCTGAAAAAGTGTTAAAAAACATATATGTATGAAATAATGAACCTGTACTTCATTTCAGACACCAGCATCAACCTATTGGGGTTTATTTTTTTTATTACCAGTTCAATGTACATTATCCCTCTTATAATGGTGACTGAGAAAACTGATAATTTGACAAAATATATCAGGCAGAAAATGTCCATTTATGTAAAAACCTGGTCATTCAGTATATTCAGGTAGTCAGCTGACCTCATTTTTTGGATTTTCACGTTTAATTCCTGGGACAAAGCATCACCATCTATTTTCTAAGGTCTTATAAAGAGATTGTGTCCCTAAACTGACTACATTATATACTTTTTGGTATATATTGCTTAATGCGCCAATTTTTAATATAACATAGTGTGGACGTGATTTTTTTTTTTGTTACCTAAATTTACACATGGACCATCTTTACCTTAAATTATGGGTCATATTCACTACGGCATCATTTCAACAAGCTCATACAATGTCATTTATTTCCGACACATAATGTTGCTGAACCCAGACCTGACCAACTGAATCAACTCCAGATCATAACACTGCCCCCACAGGCTTGTACTGTAGGCACTAGACATGATGGGTAATCACTTCTTTCACCTCTCTTCTCACCCTGATGCACCCATCACTCTAGAACAGTACCAATCTGGACTCATCAGACCACATGACCTTTATCCATTGAAACACAGTCCAATCTTTATGTTCTCTAGTTAATCAAATCCTTTTTTTCTGATTTGCCCTATTGATAATAGGTTTTCTTAACATTAAACAGTTGTTTAGTTCCAACCTCTTGACGTTTCTTTGCATTGTGACATTGCTCTTACTTTCATTATTAAACCTACATGTGCTCTAATGTTAACTTTTTCATAAATTTAATGTCACTTAATTTTTTTCTGACCACAGTTCTTCCTTGAAGTTGATGGTTCGCCATTATCTTTCCAGGTTTTAATATTGCGTAGGAAAATATTTTACCCAATTTTACTAATTTCAGCAATCTTCTCAGCTGGCCAGTAATCTGATCCTTCTGAAAAAGAGTTACATCTTTTCCACAATCATCCTCTGACATGGTTGTTTCAATAGCATTTTAATCACTGCAATAATTATCCAATGGAGGGTTCTTATACATTTACTGAGTTGATCCAGGTGTATAATCTCATCAGGTCTGATATTGTATGCTCCTTCTAGGACTGTATTTGAGTCCTAACATTGTTCAGTTTTCACATGATAACATGAGTTGCCATAAATAAATAAACTAACCTCACAGCCGCCACCAGATTGGCACCAATTAATCGGAGGTAGGTGACAACTAGCAGGGGCTCCATCTGTTTGGCCACATGGTGTAAATGAATGGCCCATGTATCCAGAGCTCCATCTGATAGGTCAGATGTTCACATGCTGAGCGTGAATGCATGGCACAGGTAGGTGAAATGACGTTTGTTATTCTTTGCATTTCCGGCAGCCTTAAACTTTCACGATGATATACTGATGGCTGTGATAAGACAGTTGATTGGTCGGCTTTAATTCTATACAGCAAAATATATTCAGGGCCAGTTTACTCTTTATAAAACCTCAAAACAAAATGTTCTCTTGTGGCCCAAGTGGTCAATCTTGCATGTCTAATTGGTACCGCCAGATGTTTCGGAGCATTCCAGTGTGTTAGAGAATTAGTCATCTTGCGTAACAGATGTCAAACGGTTCCTCTGAATGAGCATTTTTGGGGTATTTATCTGCAGTTTGTCAAATACTGTGGGACTTAACAAGGTGTAGTGAACCTGCCGCTGCTACCCAATTTTACAGTACGCTTCCCACAGCGGCCCCCTCTGGGATCCACGTCCCATTCCACACCTGATGTTGGTTCCCCACCTGACCTCGGCAGTTTTTCAAAACAACTTATGCTCAGTTTCACAAACAGATGCTACATCAGGCTTACAAATCAGATTGTGAGTCTTTCCTCCTCTGATTGTTTGCACTGTGACAGACAGGATGACTCACATGTGTTCGGATTTATCAACTTTGGAGAGCATCATTATCTCCATGCACCGACTGTGTCTGATTGACAGGCGGGGTATTACATACAGACAGATGAACACTGTAATAGCTAATTGACTGCTCATTCATGTCCTGAACACAATGTTCTGTGAGTTGGGGGGGGGGGCTATATAACTGAAATCACATTCAACAGTGGAAGTCAATGTGCTTATCGATTCTGCTTATTTTTCTTTCCCTTTGGGTAAGAAATTCCTTTGCTGTTTCTTGGAGATAGGACTAATATCAGATAGGTTTAAATGGGCAACTCTTTTGAAAGCGGTCTATATTTCAACGTAATCTTACTCGAGCAGTGTGTTGAGTGTGGTATAAAGCCTCAGCAGATCCAGAGATTACACTGTAACTCACTTGCTCTTGGTTGAGATAAGCTGAAAAAAATCCTTTGGCTAGAACATTCATCCTGGATTTGAGTATAAGTTCCCATTAATATAAGTATATGAGATGGTGCACTTGCTCGAAACGGAATTCATGATTTAATGAAACCTGTGGTGTTAAAGCACTAGTGTGTGAATATGATTTTTTTTTCAAAGAAAAAGACTGGTGTAAATACTGCTCATGTTTATGAGAAAGACAAGGAGTTATCCTTACCTATAGACAAAAGCAACTTATTTAGGAATATATATATCAAAACTACATTAGAATGAATTTAGTAAATGTTGAAATTAACTATGTAACAGCCCATGCTATAATTGTTGATATATTTACTTATATCAAATATTAAAATTCAATGGAATTTTCAGTTTTCATTTAGTCACCATTTAATTACATTTTCATGTTTTATTAGGATGAACTAACATAATGTGAATATATGTCAATAAACAATAATATATAACTTTGTCTGTAATTTTACCATATTGCGCATAATGTTGGAATAAATTTGTTTTCAGACACATTCGTCTTTCTATTCATATTTCTACACATCAGTAATCACCTTTGACCAGGTGCAATGATTACATTCTGAGTCCCACTTACACCTTATCTATCACGAATAAATCACATTGTCACAATCATTTCATGAGAATAAGTGAACGTATTTTATTTCCATTTTATGGGCAACAGTGTAATTTCTGCTCAAGTTATATCTGACAGAAGTTCAGTGGTAATGAAAACCTCAACCCCACTCATCCCACTCCAGATCACATCATTACCACTATATATCTTCCGCTACTGTTTTTACTAAGAGATCCCTAGCAGTGGAAATTATTCATTTAGGTTATTTATTTAAAGAAATGAAAAGACAGGGCTGTGAAAAAGTCTAAGGCAGGCTTTAGCTTTGTTGATTTTGCAGGGTTAGCAAGAAGTAGGCTGGAAATATGTGCAACGATGGTATTAAAACACACACACACACACACACACACACACAGAATTCATTAATAAATCAGAACTAAACAGCCTCTGCAGGTAAAGTCAGTATTTACTGTGAACTATATTTGGATTCAGTAAATATTCTACACTCTTAGGTCGATTGTTTGGGTGTTTTCTTAAATAATCTTGCATTATATGACAGAATGTCCCCGAGTTTCATGTTTTGTTTTGTTTTTATCATTTTTTCTGTCCAGATGATTCCACATAGCCTCTATAATCTTCATATTTTTTTCTCAAGTACATTTTTGATATTTTTTACATGTTTGCTGTATAATCCAGTTTTACATATATTACTATAAAGACTGAGAAATGCATATGTATGGTCATAGTTTTGCTTAAACAACAAATCTAAAGGCCCCTTAAGACTTTTGCACTGTACCGTATCTTAGATTAGTTTTAGGATGTATTTGTATTCCTCCTGCAAAACTCTCAGCTTGTACATAAAAAACTATGCTGGCAGTTTAAAGTCAAGCCACAGAGCATAAAGGCCCATTCCAAAGACCAGTGCTGCACATAAATCCCCCAGCATCCTCTTTATGCTCCCATGGTCCTTCGCTTTTACTGTGTCCATTTCTTTTCATTAGTTATAGAACACAGACAGTGAGCGGCCAAAGCTGGACACCAGTCCTCATAAAAACCACCAAACACTTCTAATCCTACACCACATATATCAAGAGGAAATATTTAACCCTTAGTGGACTCATTTTATGTTCCCTTTGTCCAGTTCGCATCATTTTCAACCACAACCTTCACATTTTACAAGAAAATGTATACCTTTGTTTCTGCTTTTAAGTTATTGCATTTCCTTGTTCTGCCTTTATTGTATCTGTCTAACATTTTACAGTAACCCATACAGACCCAACCATCCACTGTCGACCAAAGGCATCTGCTGATGTAAACTGTTGATCTACTAATCCTATCAATACATGTTAATAATTGGTGTAAAATGCAGTTTGTCACCTTTTCATGGTCATAAGATATAACCCATTTGGATGTTCAGAGGCTCCGTAGTTACCGTGGAAACAGTCATCTTCTACAACATTGATTCACCAGTAAAACCAATGGAGTTGGATCAATGACAGTGGATGGATACATTTGGTTTATGCTCAGTTATTAATATCTTTGCAGAAAGTGTCAGTTTTTCTTCAGTTGTCTTTGTTTCAGATACAAAAACCCTTTAGCTTTTATGAACACCTACATGATCAGTAAATTAAATCTAAGAAAATATTTGATTTTCACTGAAAATTTGCAAAATACAGAGGATGATAATACAATAAATGGTGATAACTCACTTAAGAAAGATTAAATAGAGAGAAAAATGTATTTGGGAACTGACACAAAAGTCACACTGGGTCTTTATGGGTTAAAACAGGTAAATACATAAATTAGACAAACATGACTAACAAGAAAACATAAAATAGCAAAATAGTATGGAACACATGATGTAACATTAGACATTCTCACATGTTTTCAAACACATACCAAAACTCAACAAGGGAAACATATAGCATGCTGTCTATATGGAAAAATTAAGCGTTTGATTCCTACAACATCGTATGTTTGATCTGGAGAAATGAAACTAAGGTTCAATAATATTTCCATGTAGTTCTGCTCAGTATTAGGGTCCAAAACGTATCAGAAAACAGCTGGCTGATCATTTTTGGCTTCTTAAAAGTACAAGACAGGAAATATTCAATGTGCAATAAGATGTACAAATGAAATTTTCTCTACATTTAACCAGTCCTAGTTGATTTATCACCATTTATTATAATATTAACCTTACTGTAACGTTTTGAGTTTTTTCAGTGAAAATCTGATATTTTGCTATATTTAATTTACTGATTATGTTGATATTTATTAAAGTCCCAGAGTAAATTCAAAGGTTATTACATCAGAACAGAGAAAATTGAAGAAAAAGTGACTTTTTCAACAAAATACCACTGTCATTTGTCAAACTCCATGGGTTTTACTGGTGAATGGATGTTGTAGAAGATGACAGTGTTTCCACATTCACTACGGAGCCTCTGAACGTCCAAATGGGTCAAATCTGACAATGAAAAACTGACAAACTGCATTTTACCTGAATTATTTACATGTTCTGGTAGGATGAGTGTTTCAGAAGTTATTAAACATTTTAGATCAGTGGATGCTTTTGGTTGGCGGTGGATATTAAGGCTTTTGAGGGTTAATTATGTATTCCTGAAAGAAAATAGCAAGTATTACACATTACTGAATGACTGAGGGCATTTTCAGTCGTAGCCTTTGAATGATTTGAGAGTGTTGTATGCGACATGTCTTGTTTGATGATAATACACCGAAACAGAGGATTCCTGCTTAGGTCTGCCACCTGATGAGCAGTAATGAATCACAAGATCTCCATTTGTACACCTTTTCTTTCCTCGTTCAGTTCAGTGTTTGGAAAATGCACAGCAGTGCGCAATACAATTTGTATTTCTTTCATCTGTCTGTTCCTGAAATACGCTTTATGTAAATCAGTTGGACAGACATTGATGTTCTCAAATGACTCTAATAGGAAACTCATTATTGGTATTTCTCCAAATATTCATGCAAGAATAAAATTTGTTGATTTTAGAATAGCCTATTTTCAGAGTGGAGAAACAATTTACATTTGTATTACGTAGCTTGATTTTCATTTTCATTGTCATCTCAGTAGTGATTGAGTCCATTTCCTTACACACATGCAGAAATGCACATGTAATCACTATCTTCTTCTTCTTCTGGGTGACAATCTGTCAGAGGAAGGCTGACCGAATCGTTTTGTGATGAAGTACTGTATACTCACTCGCTTATAGAAGCCATAAAAACACACAGGTGGAAGCATAATGTCAGGTTATATCAGGCAGGATCCAAGACATGAATCTTCAGGGGACATTTTCCATCAAACCTGTGCAACAACTGGGAATGACACATTATAAAAGTATCAGACATGTAGTGGTGTTATATGCTTAATTTTTCTCATATGAAGCTCATCTTTTTTTGTGTCTTGTAACATGTGGCATTGCAAAGTAAAGGTACAGTAAATCCTTTGACCAAACTGATTGATAACTGTGAAATCAGCACCTCTTTCAAAGCAACAGACTGTGAATAAGGAATAACTGGTGCTCGGCAATCAACAGCTTTGTGCGTTCACGCATGATAATTGCAACTCAGAGAGGAATCTTACCAAAAATAGTTTCTCATCTCCCGTTATAAATGTGAAGTGCTGAGCTTTGTGGCAATTAATGAAGACTGAGGGTCAGATTTGTGATCAACAGGACAAAGGAGCATGTTGTCAACTTGATTATTGCATGAAGCAACTGCCATATTTCTATTTCTTCTTTTTTTCTTTTCTTTTCTTTTCTTTTCTTTTCTTTTTTTCATTGATTATGAGGACAGTGGTCAGTAAACACCCACACCCAGAGGGTAATAATGCTTTTAGATCAAATATATTACCCTCAAGCAACAAGTTGATTTCTGCTTTGCGTTACTTAACTCCTACATATGTCCCTTATTTCCTGCTTGCAAATTACTGTGGAAATATAACACGCCAAGTGTTAATTAACTAAAGAGAAAACAGAGGGAAATCAAGACACACTTATATAACATTATTTGTCTGACTGTTATTTTTAGAGGGGATATTGAAACTCACACTGCTAATGTAATACACTGTGTGTTGTTGATGGTTAATGTGACCATGGTTGACAGAAAGCCGATTGTTGGATGAGAGAAGAGTGGCCGTAAGGCAGGTCAGTGGGATGCTGAACTCAAAGCTCACTGGGTAAAATGGCTAGAAGCAAACATTGACCACCTCATTTATTGCAAATCAATCGCACACACAACAGCGAGGCACTGGTAAACTGTGTTAGGATACACAAACAGAATAATAACAAGTAAAAATGTACATTACACATCTTCAGTGTGTTGATTGAATTCACTTGTGGACCAGAATTATGTAAAATGTTCTCTGTTCTTTTCTCAATTGTGTCACAATTCTTAAAATGCTTATTTTTACATTGAAAGAAGATTTAATTTAATTTAATTTACTCTAATTTAATTTAATTTTATTTTCATTTTATTTTATTTTATTTTTTTAGTTTAGTTTAGTTAAGTTTAGTTATTGCCATCATTTTAAGAAGGTCAATTAAAAGAGGCTAATTAAGAGATCCCTGACTTTTTTTTTCTGACTTTTTGTCCGAGATGGACACTTTGATTGATTCCTATCAGAAAACCTCAGTTTTATTTGTTGTCTGTAGGCAGGTGTGGACATGAAGTCAGAACAGCACCCCTGCTGGGACGGCTGGAGGTTTACTCAAAAACCCTCAGGCAGAGTTACAGCGAGCACATTTAATCTTTGTACCTTTATATAACTTCTTCATTTGTAAACACAGTATTGTGCAAAAGTTTAAGACCATAGGTTTGTTATTTTAGCAAGAGTATAATGATGTAATGGTATAATGTTCATATGCATTTCTCAGTCTTATGATAGATGATACAACTGCAATATAGAACAACATTAAAAACAAGAATTTCAGGGGAAAAACTGATTGAAGTATCCAGTATTTAATGTGACCTTCCTTTGTACTTGAACTCGTCTGCACAGACATTATGAGATCTACTGAACTAATCTTCTAGTGTTTTACACAAGTTTCATTCAACACTTATCCAATGTTTCTTATTGTTTGAGTTAATTTTTTTCATGGGGATAGTGAGACAAATCACACTAAATACTGATTATATCCTGTAGAAGCCTTGTAGTTAATATATTTTTTGTGAGTTTTAGTGCTTTTCCCAACATTTCCTTGTGTTTTCTTACTGTATTCTAATAAATAGACTGAGAAATGTATAATATGCTCATTACAACTTTGTCTGCCAAGGGTGGTATAAGACTTTTGTAAAAATACTGTTCATTAATCAGATTCATAGTACTGTGAATTCCTTTTATAATACTGTATAACAACAGGCAATTTGAAGCTAAATAGTGTGCTGTCCAAAAGTCAACTTTGTGGGAATTGAAGTGATGTTTTTGTTCATAAAGCTGAGTTTGTGGCATGAAAACAGGTAAAAAAGAAAAAAAAGAGGAACATCATAAGTGGTTGTTTGTTGAATTTCTGTTGCCAAAAGTAGATGTTTTATAAGTGAAATGTCTATCCTCTTAACAACCATCTTCTGAAGACACCCAATGGAAAAGCTGTCAAATTACACAGCACTGTTTTAATAAATCATGAAGTGGACAAATCCAGTTTCTGCGGTGAAATAATGAGATTATGACCTGCAGAAACTAGTTCATATTACCAGTAAGTCCCTTTTGCTAAGTTATTTATCTATTTTCTTTCTCTGTAGATGGATTTGTTGTTGTGTTTAGTTTTGTCCGAGGTGTTGTTTTATTTTTGGCAATCCATACTCTGGCTTTTTTGAATTGGTTGTATAAGATGCAATCTATTGTCTATTAATAAAACAAAACAAATACATAAAACAGGTTATAATTAAAATTATAAAATATTAAAACATTATACAAATGAATGTGATAGTAGAGACAAAAGTTTAGTATCCCATCAACTTTTCTTTTAATGATTCAGTGAAGCCGTGCAGTGTAGTTTGATCCATGGATGGTTTTCTGTTTTGTTGTTTGTTTCCCTCCAGAATAGTGATGTTCTGTGGCTGAATAAATCCCATCATTAGTTTGAAGCTCAATCCATCACTGCCCCTCACTGTCGCCTTGTCTTTTTGCCTTGTTAAGAGAATGGATAGGGAATTCTCCTGCACTTGTCAGTAAATAGATTAGAGTTTATTGCAGTCTATCTCAAGTGTGGGCTCATCTGTTTCCCAACTCTTTGTTGCATGCTTCACACTCTGATAGCACTAAATCCCAGGGACGCAGTAAACAATTGCACAGAGCAGCGTACAGGCTTCTGTAGGTGAGCTACACATTACACAGTATCCATTTTCATTTCTGAAAGTATCATGAAAACTGTGCACATTCATTAAATGGTATTTATGATGTCACTGCAGAACAAGTAATAAATACAAATCTTCTCACAAGTTTCTTCTGCTTTCAGTTGTTTTCTGCTGATGAAAATATTGTTGAAATGTTGGTTATATAACCTGATTTTTCTATGAAAGATCCTCTGTATGATCAGAATGCAGTAGCACAAGGAACCAGCAAAGAATGACAAGGCTTAAATTTGGTAGAAAGTGTATGTCCCAAAAAAACACTTTGTAATTTCCCCTCATCACCGAGACTCACTGCAGCCTCGTATGACCAGGAGAGCTGTGTCACAGAAGCCAATAATTGGAAAATCAAAAGCAGTTCTCCAAATGATCCCCAATACACCAAGGTAATTTTGCTGTGTTTGAACAGCAGCTACTGCAGCTCCTGAAATAGGTAGCAGTTACAGCATCTAATATAACAGGGAAAAAAACAGCTGTACCCATATCAGAGACTAGTACCTCTTCTATAAAGCTTTATCACCAACAATGAAAGCAGGAGGAGGATTTCAGATGTAGTGTATCGAACACAATGTTTGAAGTCAAAGTAACATCTACAGTAAGAGAAGTCTCATGTTATAGCATTTACCTTTTGAAATAATAACTGTACTGTAAAACCTACCTATAAATGGTTAATATTATGTAGCCATCGATCAATTAAATCCTTCTCCAGAAAAGTTGGGATGTTTTGCAAAATGTAATGAAAGTTATTATGTAAGGCAGCTACTAAGTCATTTTTATTGCCGATTAAATAGTTGATTATTTACTGGATTAATCAATTAATTGTTTGACAATAAAAAGTCAGAAAATGGTGAAAGATATTGATAAGTATTTCCAAAGTCAAGCGTACTCTTCCTTGGAAGAAAGAGGCAGAAGGTGAGCTCTACAATTTCATAGTCTTTATTTTCTTTTAACTCTTTTCCAATAACTATATACATTTATAGACATAAAAGTCCATTCCATAGCCTCAGACTAAGGCTACTGGATATAATTTGTCACATTTAAAATTTAGTATTTTATTAAATCTAACGTCGTTCTGTGTCATTGTTCAGTTGCTGTGCATTCTGCGCATTTGCAACGCAAGATGATATAAACAAGTATATGACCGTTGACCTCTCTTCCGTCGGTGGACGTTCAACCAATCAGGTCGCTCGTTGTTGGGATGTGCTCAAGTCTCTCGGAGGTTCCTTCGTCAACATGGTGAGTTCAGTCATTCAAAAGAATAGGCTATTTTCATTAAAAGAAAGGGGGAAAACTGCCCAATAGTTACACGCGTATTGATTTAATTTGGTAAATATCTTGCCGGTCGAATCTTTATACCAGCAGAATTATTGAAACGCCTAGAATATCACGGTTTAGCATCAGGTCGTTAGCATCGAGCTAAATTAGCGGCAATTGTTCTAGACTATGTCCTGGAGGAAAGGCTAACAGACAGAAAAAATACACATTTATGAAAAGTATTGAGGCGTCATCAAAGGTAACATAGAAAGACACGTAGTTCTGATAGTCACATATAAAAGCACAGTTTTTTGAAGACGTCTTCACTCAACGTAAGCAGAATTGCTAACAAATGTCTTACGTTAGCCATTAGACTTTACCGGAGTTTAGACAATCTTCAGGCATTCCTCATATGCAGAATGATGTAGTTAGCGCTTTAATGGCAGTATAGTAACAATAGTGTGCTGATATAATGGTTCAAAGTATGTCTGTGGTCATCGGTGATCATTAATGTAAATGGACATAGACAAAAACGCGAGACTGATGTTTCTGCTTTATTGTCGAAACTTGCTATTCGTTTATTTTCTCGTAATATAAATCCCGTTATTTTAGTTTTCATGTAACATTACAGGGTTTCTGTACCGTTCATAGGCTCAGGTCCAGTTCCCGAGTTATTTTGGGGAACACCAAGCCAAATCAGTATTGAAAGTCAATGCCAAGAACATGTAAATATAATGGTTGTTGGTAATTGTTAGCAAGATTTATTAACCTTTGCGTAATGATACATGCACTTGCGTTAACATTTTTTTTCCCACACGGATAGGATGAGAATAATAACGCTAAATTATGTGACATTACATTTCTTTTATATCAAAAATGTTCTATTTTCTTGTCAGTACCATTACCCATCCCCTCATTTATGCTTAAGTCTGAAATACTGTAATTGTCTTACACTGTGGAAAAAGTAAGATTTAAGCATTAATTCATCTATTATTAAAATGTCTTGTAATGAATAAATTAGTTTAGTTTTCTTACTTGACTGTTTTTTGCTAAAAGAACAAGTTTACACTTCTTTAGCTCAGTGTAAAATTTGTCAGCTTTATAATCACTAAAAAGTGCTGTTTTCAACCTCCAGTTTTAGAGAAATAAATACTTTTTTAATCAACAGTTTTGCACAGAATGAAGTAGCAATATTTTAGACACTTGATGGCAAATCCTGAGTAAACCCAGTACAGTGATAAGTTAGAGATCGCACCACTTGTTTTGAGTTCACTAACACTGTGGGTGTCTCTTATTCATGACAGTCTTCATCAGAGGCTAATAATGGCCCGAGCCAAGCGCCACCTTATCCAGGTGTACCGCCCTCAGGGATGCCTCCACCCTTTGTAAGTCAGTGACAGAGATGCTTTTATCAGTTAGCTTTTTGCTTCTCGTGTACATCTGCAGTACGGGGCTGAACTGAGCTGTGTAAATATTTGAGGCCGTCAGTTATGTTTTCTTCTACAAAGTGCCTCAACCTTCCCTATTCATTTGTCGTAGATGGGTCCACCAGGAATACCGCCTCATTTCCCACCTATGGGAATGCCTCCTATGGGGCAGCGACCTCCCAGTATGACCCCTATGCCTCCAGGTATTATTCCTCCTGGCATAATGCCACCAATGGGAGCACCTCCAATGGGACAGGTGAGTCTTGCCACAACCTTGTGTTTTTGTCTATTAAAACACTTTTGGACTTGTTTTGTGCTTCTGTTGCACCTTCCACTGCATAATTGCTTTGAAACAAAAAGCCTTTTTACATGTATTTTTCAAACATTACCGTTTTCCAAAGAGTAGAAATTTCTGCTGGTTGTGTATCATTTTGGACCCTTAAACATTAGTCGTGAAATTTCAGTTGAGTCACACACAGTGTCATTATTCATTTATTTCAAATCATAATGTATCATAATTAATATGCATAAAAATAAGTCAGAATAAGTGTGAATTTGAGGTGTGCTCAAGGTGCCAACAACACCAGTCTAAAAAGGTGGTAAGGGGATGTAGTTTGGTGTTTTTCTGCTTTACACATCACAAGCTGTTGCCCCACACTGTTAAATAAGTTTCAGTCGCACCTTGACTCCCATGTTGAACTTATCCTTTTCACACGGGCTCAAACACCCTGTTTCACACTGTGTCTCAATACGTCTGCTTGCACTAGGTGGTATGGAAATGCCAGATGAATATTTCATGATGCTTCTTTTATTAGATGGCAGGCATGATGCCACCTATGATGCCAGGGATGATGATGCCTCCTCGCATGCCAGCTGCGGCTGTACAACCAACGGGACCGGTAATTCTACTCACTCTGCTTTTTTCATTCACTGCTCTGTTTCACACTTAGTAAAAATAGACTGCAGTCTGTTAAACACTAACTGCAACATTTGCAACACTTCTCTTTGTTATGAACTGATGTTATTGCATCTGAAAAAGTGAAGATTTGATTTTTGCACTGTAGAGTTGGGACTGATCTGATCTATTATAAGTACTAGGCACTGATACTGAATTTATTGACATTTCAGTTACTGATCCAGATTCCATCATCTGAACTCGCGGTGCTTAACTCTACATGCCTACGAAACACAGAAAAGAAAGACAGCTTATCCTGCTGGTTTACTGTTTCTGTTTGATTTATAAACATAGCGCTTTATCAACTGTCTGTAACTAAAATGAATTCTGATGATGGACTGAAATGAAACTTTGCTTTGCCAGATTTGTTTGCACTCTTCTGACACTATCTACACTCAGCCAAAGATTGTTTATGAAGTAAAAGGAGCATTACTCCATAACACAGCTGTACAATCAGACAACAGTAGGGATAAGCTGGGAAATTCTGTGTTGATACTGTTGTTTAAGATAACCAATTGCCCAAAACCTGATGTCAGTGTTACTTTTGCAGTGTTTTACAGACTCTTTTAGAGTCTTTAAGACCATCCATCATAACATCTTTGAATAAGAACAAATTTAGAAACAACTATCACTACAGCTCAACATATATATTTCCCCCAGGACTGAAATGTCATCTTATTGCCTGATGCCTGATGTCACAACACCAAAATACTAAATACCAGTGTTTGGCCCTAATAATCTGTCTGCGATTCCAAGAATCGACTTCATGAA
The DNA here is from genome assembly GCA_037367365.1 of Apogon talboti. Lineage (NCBI taxonomy): Eukaryota > Metazoa > Chordata > Actinopteri > Kurtiformes > Apogonidae > Apogon > Apogon talboti. Next base: position 24,289,498 of record JAPQRQ010000015.1, read on the forward strand.
ACATTCTGTTTCTGTAGTTCACAACTCCACATTAAGACACTTTGTCTAGTAAAATTATAAGTTGAATACAGCATCAGTTTCAGCATATTTATCCACTCCCAGTGTAAGTGGATACATTTAAATCTCATTCGTTTTTGTGTATTTTTCTCCATTATTAAGTGCTGCGTAGGCCTCATAAGACGTACTGAGATGGGGTTTAGAAAAAAGTGCATGTGTGCATGTCTGTGTTAAATTGTAGATGACAGATTGGAATGAAATAATGACATACACTGTCTGATTACATCTAAAATGAACATGTGAGTGTAATGTGCCCATCACTTTCACTTTTGTTTGTTTTGGTTTTGATTCAATCTTAAATCTCTGCAAACATAATGAAACACAAAAGCCTATCACTGTTCAGCTAGTTTCTTCTTTTTTTTTTCCACAGATTAATGAGCAAGTTATGTAAATGAGCAGTCTGATATATTTATTGTGACAGCATCCAGACGGCTTCAGAAGACATCCACTTAATCAACATGTGTATAATTTTACATCTTGAGGCTGTGGGGTTCTGCACTAATTAGGAAAGCTCTCTCGGTTACTGTGTAATATGAGTAATGTGTCTGATCTCAGCTTAATTTATCATGCAGTGATAGAGAGGTACTGATGTAGACTTTCAGATTTGTGTAGTCCTTTGCAAAATAATCCATTAATAAAACTGTCTTTTCCACAGCCCGGCGTTGACTCCTCAGGTAAGATCCTTAATTTGTCACTTTATAAAACATCTTGCCTGTTTATGTTTATTACAAGAATCTGAACAAGGTGTGTTTTCACCCGTACAGCTGCTGCACCTGGAACAGCTGTAAGTGTCACATAGTTGTTCTTTATATGCAGCAATTATAAACTCAGAATATTGTCACAAGTTTCTTAATGAGCGCCACTATTTTATCTTCACTCATCTCAATTATAATAATTCTGTCATCCTGCAGAGTACCACAAACGGTTCTCCACAGGAGGAACAGCCAAAAAAGGTTTGTACACAAAAAATTGAAAGGTTGATAGAAGAGAGGCATTTACAGACTGTGCCAACCAGGAATTGTGGGTAGAACACACTGTATGTTAGTGGATGATTGTTTTTTCTATTTTTCGGTGGGGTTTTTTTTTTTTGTTTTTTTTTTTTAAAGAAACTGAAATAGTTTGTTCATTTTTTGTTGTTTTTGTCTGACACAGAAGTCACTGTGGACAGAACACAAGTCTCTGGATGGCAAAACCTATTATTACAACACAGAGACCAAGCAGTCCACATGGGAGAAACCGGATGAGCTCAAATCTCCTGCAGAGGTACAAATATTTATCACTCGCGTATGATGTGTCGTGACTCAGCCTTCATATATTAGATTTTAAACAGTTCATCATTATATTACATCAAATGTATGCATAGTACTGTGCAAAAGTCCTAGTCCAACATTAGGTTTGTTGGTTTAGTGAAGTTCTAATGACCACACATCTGCTTTTCTCAGTCTCCATAAGATACAACATTAAAAGTAAAAGTTTCAGGGGAAAAAACAGCTTCTATAAACCAAAGTGGTACTATTTATTGTGACCTGCCTTTGCTCTAATCATGTCCTCAGCTTTGTTCCAACAATATGAAATGTATTGCATTAATTTTGATGTTTTATATAATGTTTAATTTGTTCAGTTCATTTATTCAGATTTCATTCAGCTATTTGTGCCACTTCTTGTCATGGGGATGGGGGTCACACTAAATAGTGACTTTAACCTTTAGAACCTATTTAGTTCAGTTTTTATGTGTCTTTTAATGCTGTACATGAATTTCCTGTGTTTGCTTGTTGTATCTGATGAAAGTGAATGATAAATACAATGGGTCATTGACGGATAATACTTTTGAATAGGTCAATTTTACAATACTAAAAATAAGGATGCATTTTTGCCATTGTTCAAACATATAGAATGTAATGTACTTGTGCATTTATGAAAAAACCAAAAGAGGATTTTAGTGTTTTTAAAGTTGAATTAATAGGACACAGCCTTAAAAAAAAAAAGTCATTTGGGCGACTGTAATTTATCTCAAAATTAATGCATTTCTTTAACATTCCTAACAGTTTAACAAGTATCAGTAATTAAATAAACAGTTTAAGAAGGACAGGCTTGTGTGCCCTTTGATTTTTGTAAGCCATAATTTTATAAGTTTATTCTATAATGGCAGTGTCTCCCTTGTAATAAGATAAGTTGCATATCATTCACTCATCGCTGAGCAGAGGTTAATAATAATCTATCTGTCTATATATCTGTCTGTCTGCCTATCTATCTTATCTATCCTGTCTGTCTGTCTGTATTGTGTGTACATATACACGTATTTACACTGGCATTTTCAGTTAAATAACTTCTCAGCTGGCATGTCTGTTTCTGCACATGAAATTTGGCAACGTGGCACCATAGTTTATCTGTTGCTAGGTAACCCACTTCAATGATGATTCTATCAACATGCCGGTTTTCACTAGTGTCTTACTTGACAAAAAATATTTATGTATGCCATTTATTCCTAAGTCTTGATTGTTTGTTTTCACAGTAATAAAATATTGTGTATTTATTCTTTATACCTGTGATTTTTAAAACCTACATGTGATGCCAAAGACAAATTTCCACATCTGTGGACAGTAAAGTGATTATTTTACGGCCGGCTCGTTGAGACTGATACAAAGAAGCACACGGACAACAGGGTTTTTGCCTTTCTGGCCAAGTAGAGGCAAGAAAGGCAGTAGCTTCCCCTACCATCCTGTGTTTCGCAAATTCACTACTCAGTCACCCCCAGATGATGTTTTCATGTTCACTCAAATATTACAGGCTAACGGTTAGCTACAGAAACCAAGCTAGCTACTTTTTATGACATGTCACTATCAAATTTATCATCAAAATATAAATTTGCAGATAAAACTTACTATTCACAGTTTTGAGGCGGTCACCCCACGATATCCAAAAGTGGCCAGTACATGACAGCAGTTAAAAAAATTAATTTATTTGCAAATATGAGAGAGACTTACTAACATTACAGATCTTTCACTGGGTTCCTCAGATGTGTCTGGCTGATGCAATATCCTGTCCTTGAGGTGGTTTCAAAATAAAAGTCCCAACATTTTATTGATGGTCGCCCCAGATGATATTTCATAAAATGAACATATCCAGACAACATTCGTTTGTATATTATGATGGAAATATATGTGCAAATGCTTCAAAATTTTGTCAATGAAAGCAAAACATGTTAGAAATTATGCCAAATAGGGCAAGGGATATATTTAAATTGATTTAAAGTGTATTGTACTGGGGGTATTTTGAGGTTTTTTCAATGGAAAAAATTCAGTCGGACAGAAAAAGTAGGCGTGACTCACTGACCCGCATGCATACTCACTGCAAGACTTGTTCTATGTATACCAGTGTCTGTAAAATTGTTACATCCCAAAGTTAATGTGAGCTGTGTATTAAAGCTGAGACAATTTTCCCTCCTTTTTTTTTTTCTTTCAGCAAATGCTTTCCAAATGCCCATGGAAAGAGTACAAGTCAGACACAGGGAAGCCTTATTATTACAATTCTCAGACAAAAGAATCCAGATGGACCAAACCCAAGGAGCTGGAGGATCTGGAAGGTAAACTCCTGCTGTTTGGCGTTGACAAACCTGTTCTGGGAAAGAAGGTGACATTTCATACTGAGTGATGCTACATGTGCTGCGTTGATGAGCCTCTAACAGCATCACGAATTGCAGACTGCTGCTGGCTTTTTCTAAGACGTCGTTCATTAGGGGGGCTTTGGGCATCACTGATGTACAAACACTGAACGCACAGAAACGGGAACGCATGAGGGCTTCTTCAGTCCATTTATTGTTGTGCTTTTGTCTTACCTGCAGTATGCTTTGAAATGAAAACAAGTGCGCTGACATCTATCTCCTTTTGTTTATTTCAGCTATGATCAAAGCAGAGGAGAATGGGTAAGAGCTTCCTGTTTACTGTCAGTGACTTCACTGCAGCACTATGTACAAACAAGAGTAAAGCAGTTATTGAAATGTTTTACTTATATTAACAATTAATTTTTCAGTAATAACCCTTTTACATTCTACATGTAATTACTGTCTGTTTTTTCCCTCGCTCGACTCACAACATTCTAATTGTAGAACGACAGAGGTAGCAGCTTCTGGGACCACCACAGCTTCTGCAGCACAGGCAGATAACACAAACTCTATGGCAACTGTAATGGAGGCGGAAACCGCAGCAGCAGTCTCAGAGGAACACCTGTCCCAGACGGCCGTGCTTCATACAGCTGAGGTCAAGACTGCAGATGCACCTGTGGCTTCCTCAGAGAACTCAGCCACAATGGAGGCTGCAGCCAGGTAAACATTATGTCTGATACACAGTTGTATGTACCGTCCACTGCACAATGAGTCACAGTAACATCAAAGCCAGCAGAATGACACTGGGATTACCCACACGGGCCCTTTTCCACTTAGCGCTAATGGATGAGGAGATTTACATTTCATTCACTTATTTAATGCTCAGGGCTCGCAGGTCAAAATGTTTGATGCAACGCTTCTTCCTTTGCACTCAGTGTCGAAGTCCCAAAGGAAGAACGTCCGGAACTTCAAAAGAAGACTTACAAATGGAACACAAAAGAAGAGGCCAAGCAGGCCTTCAAAGAGCTGCTGAAGGAAAAGGTGAGTCTGAGGGCAGGCTGTCAGATGAGGTTAACATGTAAATTAAAAATAGGTCAGTGTAAGAGAGTGGAGAGGGTGCAGCGTCTCTGAAGGATTGAAGTGCCCATTTACCATATGAACAGTACTTTTGTCTCCACTTTTAGCATCATGAGACATAAATGCTGTTATTGTAACTTTAAACAGCTCCAGACCTTACTACATAGTTACAGCTGCATAACTTGGGATTAAGACCTTACATTACTATCACACTGCTGATTATGTGGCTGTTGTGTCAAAAACATCAATACACTATTTTTTCCCTTGATACATCAGTATTAACAACATTACATTCACCGTGGTTCAGTCATGTTAAAGATCAGTCAGTGACCGGAAATCAACCTGCCTTTAGCTTCAGCAGCCATCTTCGATCTCAGAAATATACAGTTATTTACTGGTCAAATTTACATGCATGGATTACTTGCTGGTTTGCATAAATGTGCAGTGACAGGCAGCAGCGAACACATCTGGGTACACACACACACACACACACGCTAACAACATTGTTCATCATGGGTGATGAAGACACAAAGATTGAACCATGAGTAATCACTAGTCTGAACACAGCTGTAACATGTTAGACTAGAAGGGCAGTCTGAGGGCATATACCTCCCACAAGTTCACTAATTTAGTCCAAAACCTGTTAACAATAGAATTTGCCGGTTTTTGTGGATTTCAAATGTAAACTTTCAAACCTTCAGATTTCATAAAAGTGTCCATTTGTTTTGATGAAACCATGCTAAAAGTGAGTGATCACATTACCTATTAATATGGGATATACTGCAGTTTATTAAAGTAGAGTCTCATGGGGTAATTTGGGTATTGGATCAGAATAGAAAGATCTGTTAACCAACTAACTCCAACAAGTGTTACTATAGTTCATACGAGTAGTCACCAGCTTTTTTTTTTTTTTTTTTTTAATGTTTTTAAGGTTAATTTTACCTCCTCTCTACTAATGCCTGATGTGTTTACCAGTTCATCCTGAGCATTTTGATCTGGATCTAATCCCTGTTCCTCCCCATCAGCACCTGGGAGGTCTTAGCGATACTGTAAAGCTTCACCTCCTGTTGCTGTGGATGTGGTGTGTGTGTGTGTTTGCAGGAAGGCCAGAGAAGCACCACCCACCTTGAACGCTGCTATATTTAGGCTCTTTTTAATTTTGTGCACAAAGCTCTCCTCTGAGATTGCTTGCCATTTCCTGCAAGATCTTAATGGCTCTGTCTTTATGATTAGCTTTATTGGATCAAACGAGCAGGGCTGCCTAGGATTAAGACAGTGAGAGAAAGTGGCATGCCTCAGTGAGTTAGAATAACTGTGACAAGTGACAAGACAGAGGCATGCGGTGGAATCAGTTCATAATGGATGATGGAGTCGCTCTCTGAGAGACAAGTGGCAGAGAGGACACTTACATAAGTCCTCAGCGCCACTTCTGAATTATTGGCACTCCACACCTCTTAACCCGCCATCTATTAGTAATAAAGAAAACGTGTTGACTTGTAAGAGTTGTTATGTTCAGTCTTCCTCATCCGCCACTCAAGCTTTTTTTTGTTTTAGTATCACTTTTATCTGCTACCTGTTGATATATAGATAGATAGATTGATTCTTTATTCCAAACATTTGAAAGTGGGAAAAAAACAATAATACTAAAAGAAGAAATGTCATTAATTTACAATATTTACAAGTGAAAATTGAGAGAAAAAATTGTGATTATAGTAATAATTATAATAGTAAATTTAATAATTAAAGTTATGTTTGTAAATATACTTTCCATTCTGAATTTTTAATCCCTAAATGTCTGTTTTTCAGGGTGTATCCTCAAATTCCTCTTGGGAACAGGCTATGAAAATGATTATCAATGACCCTCGCTACAGGTACTAATCTCTCCTGGCATCAGTTTTTCCTGTTTACAGTTGCAGATGAGAACAGTGCTAACCCTTTTCCCCTTTGTCAACACAGTGCCCTCCCCAAACTAAGTGAGAAGAAGCAGGCTTTTAATGCCTACAAAGTCCAAACAGAGAAAGAGGAGAAAGAGGAGGCCAGAATTAAATACAAGGAGTCGAAAGAGACCTTTCAGAGATTCTTGGAGAACCATGAGAAGATGACATCCACCACCAGATACAAGTAAGCCCCACCATGGTCTTACCAATACTGTTTTTTTTTCCCTGTATTGATTTATAGTTCCCTGAATTGTCAATATGATTATGCAGATGGGATGAGTGTAAGGTCATTATTACTTATGCACGCCATCAGGCAGTTACAGCATGGTTTGCCTCCACTTACTCTACTCTGACCTGGATGCATTTCCCTCAGTGTTGTTGCTGAATTGTATATGATGTAACACAGTACTGAGTGAACAGACCAACCTGGCTGTATTTTGTTTTCATCTTTTCTTTAAATATATTGCATTATCTTGTCTTTCTGTTTTATCTTCTTGGTCTTGTGCCATTTTCACTGAACTCACAGTTTTATAAATTCAGAAAAGCTGCAAAAACGCACAAATTTGTAGCCGAATATAGATGTTAGAAGTACAAGCCTCAGTGCTTGTTATGATTTTCACTTTACCAGCACTTTTTGTGTTGGCATTTGGTTGAAAGTCATCGTGGTGAACAGCGGGAACGGGCGGATCGACTGGTGACCTTGACAACCAGCCAGGTCGATTGGCATCAGGGTTGCTGTCATGGCCAGTGCCTTAATCTAGCATGGCACACAACAGGCAGTCGGTGAATGATAGCGGGACTGACTGATGGAGTTTTTGCATCTGTAATTTTGATAACACATTTCACTCTAGCAGCCACATCTTCTTTTCTCCTGCTTAGTATCAAATGATGAACAGCTGTGAAGGACATGCAGTTATCAAGACCAGTGTGCATCACTGAAAAAAGCCAGTTTTAGATGTTCTTTTAAGATCTTTTCTATTCATTTATGAACAAATAAAGGTAAAGAGTATATTATTAATGATATATCTATATTAATTGTACACCTGTACAAGGTAAGCTCTAGATTAAGTGCACAGAGGACATGTGTTGAGATAAATTTGCCAGTGAAATGCTGCCCTCATGTGGGCTTTAGAGTGAAAATATCCTGTGTACATTTTTTAAATCAGGAAAGCGGAGCAGATGTTCAATGAGCTGGAGGTGTGGAGCTGCGTTCCAGAGAGAGACAGACTCGAGATCTATGAAGATGTACTGTTCTATCTAGCAAAGAAGGAGAAGGTAAGGGTGTTATTTCAGCCGCCATTCATCCAGAAGCAGAGAAATTGATTGGTCAGTAGTATTGAAATTTGCAGCCTTCTGAACCTGACAGAATGAATGTCCTTTTAACTCCAGGAACAAGCCAAGCAGCTAAGAAAGAGGAACTGGGAAGCTCTGAAGAATATCCTTGACAACATGGCCAATGTCACCTACCGTACCACCTGGTCTGAGGCCCAGCAGTACCTGTTAGACAACCCCACCTTTGCAGAAGACGAGGAGCTACAGAGTATGAGATGCGCTTTTGACCTTTCATAGCTTAAACAGCAGTCACTGATTTATATATGTATTTAACTGCAAACAGAGCACATAACTGGAATTTTCAGAGTTTTCTAACAGGTGTATGTGTAAATATGTCTGCACAATGTGACTTATCAGAGTACCATTATCTTACTGACAGATATGGACAAAGAGGATGCCCTCATTTGTTTTGAGGAGCACATCCGGGCATTGGAGAAAGAAGAGGAAGAGGAAAAACAGAAGACTCTTCTTAGGGAGAGAAGGCGACAACGCAAGAACAGAGAAGCCTTCCAGGTAGCAGAATAATAACAGAGATGAGATGTGTAGGGCAAGAAAAGCTGTTTTAATGTCCTAAATATACTTTACTTTGAAGATCCTGACATTGTAAAATTCAATGCCTTCAGTCTATTACACTGTAGTGGTTAAAAGAGGGATTTCTAACTGTTCAAGTCCAAGTAAAACTAAAAACACATTCTGTTTGAGATGCGCTATTTGCAGCTTTTCTGAAATCTTGCGTTACTGCGTCTTCTCAGAAATTTTTGGATGAGCTCCACGATCACGGTCAGCTTCACTCCATGTCTGCCTGGATGGAAATGTATCCGACCCTGAGTTCAGACATCCGCTTCGCCAACATGCTGGGCCAGCCCGGTAGGACTCCAGACCGCTACACTCGTGACCGCACATGTCTGCATGTGCCCAATGTGCTAAAGCACGTGGATGTGACATGCATGACATGAATCCAGAAATAGAGCATCACCAGCTCACCATGTAAATACTGGATAAACCCCAGTGGTTATGGTATGTTTAATTTATGGTGTCTGTCGTGCAGGCTCCACACCTCTGGATCTGTTTAAATTCTACGTGGAAGACTTGAAAGCCCGTTACCACGATGAAAAGAGGATCATTAAAGATATTCTTAAGGTGAATTCTTTGTTACCATACAAACTGTTCCATTGAAGATATGCATTTTGACATAATGTTAGCATGTCTCTAACCTTTTCCCTTTTTGCTGCTGTTAGGATAAAGGCTTCCTGGTTGAAGTCAACACTAGCTTTGATGACTTTGGATCAGTCATCAGCTCAGACAAGAGAGCCACCACACTGGATGCAGGCAACATAAAGCTGGCCTTCAACAGCGTAAGACTCCACTTAACATACATTTAATCCCACCCAGTATAAACCTATACAGTGTGCAAATGTGGCAAAGAAAATACCTTTAAACCTTAACCCTTGTATAGTGTTTGGGTTTGTGGGACCCATTTTCACTTTTTTAAAACACATATGCTGTTTATATTGCTTGTAATTGGGATGAAATAAACATCTGTTGAGTATTTTAACATAAAATTCTTTGATTATGTTGAGTTTAAAAACCCACAAATTCAGCGGGTCCACCAGATCCATGACCACTGGCTGAGTAACCAAAATATAAACACCACACAAGGGTTAAAACTCATCTTTATGTTGAGGGTCATTTCTGTAGGGTTCATTTGGCTCCATTTAAAAACTCTACAGTCCAATAATCTGTTGTCTTAAAATGACACATAAAATCCATACAGATCTTTAGAAGTGATTGGATTATGAAGTTAATGTTACATCCATAAAATACATGTATTAATGTCAGTCTTGTCTTTAAATGTGTTTTATTCACACTGTAACAAACCTGTGCTGCCTGGTCAGGATGTGTTGACTCTCATCAGAAATAAGTCAAACATTTTACATCTAAATGTTATTTTCACCTAATATGTATAAGTGCAAGTCCAACCAGACTTGAGAACAGTACATTTAGAGCTTAGCTGAAGCCACTGAAAATAATGAATGAAGTCCTTAAATTACAATATGGGTGTATGGGTATGAAGGCAGTAAATCAGAAAAAAAAAAGAATGTGATGGCATGTGAAATACTTAAATGAATGCAGTTTAAGTTGTTTAAATGTACCAGAGCCCTGTTTCTACATTAGATTAGCCTACTTCATGATCTCTTTCTGTACAGTTACTGGAGAAGGCTGAAGCCAGAGAGAGAGAGCGAGAAAAAGAGGAAGCCAGGAAGATGAAAAGGAAAGAAGCAGCCTTTAAGAACATGCTGAAGCAGGCCACGCCGCCGCTGGAACCCGAGTGCACATGGGAGGGAGTACGTACTTTATACACGTTCACATTTCTGTTTTTGTGCCATCCCCACATTTCTAAGAATTAGTATATTTTTAATTAACCTGTTAAGTTCTGGGCCATTTGTTTCCAGTCTGAGTCATTTCAGTTTAACACAAAATAATGGATTAGCTGATATCAGACGTTTCATTCATGTAAAACCAAGTAATAATCAGAAAACAGCCAATGTAAGACAAAATTCATAGTCATTGGTTCATAATATGACCTTTAATTTTGCTCTTCTTTGGTTCGCTCATGGAGTTTTAATTTTAGACAAATAATACTTGTACTGTTGGACCTGCTTAGTGTTAGCTGAGCGTTTGGCCTATCGGTCTTGGTTTATTAAATTATTCATGTATTGCTCTCAGACTGTTGGCTTGGTTCAGATATTTGCCCATTTAAGTGCCTGTTGTGTTCTATTGCCCAAAAATTGATTTTGTTGAGCTTTTGGCTGACATTCTTCTTGTTACGTGGATGTATAACGTGTATATCACTACAAGTTTTGCGTAGCATTACCTTGGCAACAGCATGGAATTGCAGCGGGGTATAAGAGGTTAATATCCAGTGTCACGTGTTTTAAGATGCATGTATTCAAGTCTTTTGTAATGTTTTACCATTTCAGGTCAGAGAAAGATTCCTTAAAGAATCTGCATTTGAGGATGTGACTCTGGAGTCGGAGAGGAAAAGGATATTCAAAGACTTCATGCACGTCTTAGAGGTAAACCTGTCACGACAGCACCAACACGCCGGATTTATTTGCATTGACATTTAACGCCTCATGTACCGTTACAGCACGAATGCCAGCATCACCACTCCAAGACAAAGAAGCACTCGAAGAAGTCCAAGAAGCATCACAGGAAACGCTCCCGCTCCCGATCGGTCAGTGGTCCTCGCCATCTCTGCCCGCCTTGCACAGTCAGAACGCAAAACAACGGGGGAATAATTCAACATTTTCTCCTTTTTAATATTTCGACAGGGCTCAGAATCAGAGGAGGAGGAATACCACAAGAAGAAAAAGAGGTCCCAGTCCAAATCCCCCTCTGAGCGCTCCTCTAGTGGAGAATCTGGTGAGTGGGTTTTACCGCCTAATGGATCTTTATATGAGATATGACAGATGTGCAGTACTGCTGACATTTACTGACATTTCCTGCTGGAAAACAGAGAGAAGCTATAAGAAATCGAAGAAGCACAAGAAGAAGGCCAAGAAGAGACGCCACAAGTCTGTAAGTACACGTCAAATCCTCGCAGGTGTGTGTGTGTGTGTGTCCCGTGTGTACCTGAAACTTACAACAAACTGTTGATTATAATTGTGACAATCAGGCATCACCGGAGTCTGACAACGATAAGAAAGGAAGAGAGCGGGACGGAAAACGCGAAAAGGATCTAGAGAAAGATAAAGAAAATGAAAAGTCTCGAGGGAAATCTCACTCCGATTCCAAACAGAAGTCGCCGAAAAGGAAAGCACCCAAAGAGGAGGTATTCTCCTTAAAGTCAGGGTTCATACAGGTGCTTGAAATCCTTGAATTTCAATGTTGTGTTTTCAAGGTCTGAAAAGTGCTTGAATTTTAGTTTAGGTGCTTGAAAGTGCTTGCAATTATAACTGGTGTGATTGATTGATTGATTTATTTATTTTTAATCTGCCAGGTTAGATGACAACACAAAGCTACTTACAGAGCGGTGATAGATTTAGAAAAATACAACTTTATGTCAAAAAAGAAAATTAGCGAGTGTTCTCAGGTCGATGAATCCAGGTACATTTTTATCTTGATCTTTGGCTCGGTGTGAGTGTGTCTGAAGAACACACTCACACCTTTTTTTGGATCACACTTTGTGTTCTCTTTTAACCCTTTAACCCCTAACATGTCAGTGGTATAGTTTATTTTAAATATTCATTAAAAAATTCAACTGTTTGCTCAATAGGAAAAATTTCAAAATGTGCTGATAGAATCGACCTGGCACTTTCCATAGATATCTGAGCATGCTCAGTGCACCCCCC
>JAPQRQ010000015.1:24321094-24337373 GCA_037367365.1 Apogon talboti
ATTTGGAAATTATGAGCAATTTAAAAAAGTTGGGGTGTCGAAACACCCCAGGTGACTAACGTAGGGTTAAAGACCCACAACTATTATTGTCACAGCTTCCAACTATCTCCCATCCCACATGATTTATTACCATTTAAATAATATTATCCTCTGTATTTTGCATTTTTCTGTGAAAATCAGGTATTTTCCTACATTTCATTTACTGATCATGTAGATGTTCATAAAATCTCAGAGTAAACCATTCATGGAAGTAACTCCATGCAGTCACAGATCTCTTCTGCGGTGTCTTACAGCTGAATGGCCTTGCAGATCTCCTCGGGCGTCTTGCCCACTTTCCTCAGTGTGATGGCCAGGTTCTTGGCCCGGTTGGAGTCCAGCAGCGCCACCTTGTTGGGCCCCTTCTGGATGACCTTCTGCTTGTTCATGTTGAGGTCGATGGACGGGCCCTGGGCTTTTGTCTTGAACATCTCCTCGAACTCATCCACGTTCAGATCCTGAAGGGTACCGAGCAGCGATTAATCCACTCACAGTTTACCAACAGTGGCTGACTTCCTGTTCATGTGTTCATCTAGGCCCCGTTCGGACTCTCACCTCCAGGATCCTCTCGTCGTCGATCTCGTTGAAGACGGTCCCGTTGATCTGGTTGGGCTTCAGGGCGACCCAGTTGAAGACCGGCATGCGGAACTTTGTCTTGATGGGTTTTTTGATCTTTACAGCTACACAGGACACAGACCGGTTAGCGTGACGACACCATGTACCGTCAATACATCAGCACACATTCACAGACGTGCAAGGGAAACCGGTGAACGGGTGGATGGGGGGGGACGTGAGACTGAGGACACAGATGGGTACGACTCCGGTGATGGACAGACTTCATGTTTTATTAGTTTCTAGAACCCAATAATTCCACTTTGTATGTATGCTTGTGTGTAAGTGATGGGTTTGTGCTTGTGTATATTTTTTTTTTACCTATTTATTTTAGCTGCTTTTATTTGTATGTTTATAATAGATTTTTATATGATGTACAGATTGGATGGCGCCTTTAAATCTCATTGTACTTGTTACAATGACAATAAAGATATTCTACTCTATTCTATTCTTGTTTTCATTCTGTTTTTTTTTTACTGAGTATTATGCAATAAGCAGAGTGGAGTCTGTTTGCCTTTGCCATGTGAAAGAGGCCAAGGGCTATAGAGTGTGCATAAGGTGAGGATTTCCTGCTTGGTCTGGTGTCAAACTACCAAGCAGATTAGGGCCACCAGGACTAACTCATTGAAGCTGAACGTCGAGGCGGTGCCTTGCTTTGCCAGTGTCACACAAACACCGTGTGTCAGCAGAGGTAGAACGATAAGAATGTCATGAGAAAGGTAAACAGCATTCCAGCTCTGCGCCTTTCCTATCGCTACCTTTCATCTGCATGCCACGACACGTCATTGTGTCTCAGCATGAGACTGATCTGATATGATGATTTTCATAACAACATCAACACAAATACCACACCAAGACGTCAAGGTGAACCATGCAGAATTTTGAAACGTGGTATTTTCGCTGTGGTTTTTTTTTTTTTTCAGTTTCGTACTTCTTGGCAAGCTCATGTCAGTAAGGAAATGGCAAAAAAGGAAATAAACCCGTGACAGTATGTTTAAAAAATGCAAAAACAATAAAAGAGCACATTCTGAATGATTGAAATTGCACTAGTGGGACTTGTTCTTGTGTTTTCAGCTGCGATTCTGGGAATGAAAATACCATTTTCAAAACTCGTGGGGAAGGAAGGGAACATTTGGGGACAAGGGTTGAAATGTGACAGGCGAAACCTACAGAAAAGTTTGATGGGTCCCTCTGGTTGGCAGGAAAAAAAATAATTCAGAGACAAATTATTAAGAGTTAGTAACAGATATTTACCGCAGTAATCCTACGAGGTCAACAAACAGGATTAGAGTAAGAAGTTTATCATGAAAACTGGTAAGTCTCCAAAGAAACCGAAATATGTCAAGATTTATTGCTAAGTTTATTCCTTGAAAATCAATCAGTTGTTCATGTCGTTCTGGTTCATGAACTAAAAACACCTGAATAACATTTAGATTAGATTAGATTTTTTACTGGGCAAGAAAAATAGTGCTTTCCAGTCAGTGCTTTCTAATTATGACATTATTCACAGTAAAACACAGCACATCTTACTTTGAACACTTATTAAACTGTAATGACTGTGCAGCAGCTACAAAATGATGTTAACTTTGCAATATTTACTTGGAATATCTGTGTTTGTGCATGTTTGCTGTGCAAGTCAATACTGGTATAATCATCTATATACAGTATTCAAAGCCAAGTGGCCTCTGTGTGTGTGTGTGTGGATGGATGAATGGATGCGTGCGTGCGTGCGTGCGTGCGTGCGTGTGTGTGTGTGTGTGTATGGATGAATGGATGCGCGTGTGTGTGTGTGTGTGTGTGTGTGTTCATGTGTGTGTGTGTGTGTTCATGCATGTGATCTGCTTCATAACTGAAAAATTTCTGCACGTGCTCTGTTCAGTTAAGGCCAAAACTGAATGTTTCAGCTAAATAATAAAATACATCCAGGACATGACTTATTGAAACTGTCAAAAATTTAGCTTTGTCATTTTTTTTCTTGTTAAGAATAAACAAAAAAATAATCATTTGCATTTGTTTGTGTCTGTCTGATGCAGCCACACCTTTTAAAACACAAAAAAGTTTTTTCCTGCAAAAATTTAATGATAATATTTGAGGTCGTGTAAAATTTTAAGGGTGCCCGCAAACTTTTTTTATTGTCACTCCACTACGACATGTGGACATACATGTATATTTTCTTACCTGCTAACCCAGAGTTCATGATGACAGTAGGAGTCCCACAGCCAGGCAGAGGCGGAGCTCCGGGTGGAGGCGGAGGCGGCAGAGGGGCCGACATCGCCGAAGCGGGTCCGGGGGGTGGAGGCGGCGGTGGTGGGGGAGGTGGTGGGGGTGGCGGAGGTGGTGGAGCTGCTGCAGGAATCGCTGACAGTCCATTTGGTACTAAGGCGGCAAAAAGAAAAGACGTCACCGACTGATTTTCTACAGATGTTTGTTAGGAGAAAACGGGCTGATGTTAAACCTACATGTGCCGTTCACTGGCAGAGGAGGGGGGGGTGGAGGAGGTGGGGGCGGGGGAGCGCTACCTCCTGCTATGACTCCGACGTGGTTCGGACTGACCGCTGCATTATTTAGTCCCATCGCAGCACCGGGCAGACCCACGGGGCCCGAGGGCGGCGAGGGCAGGATGGAGATGTCGCCGTCTCCCTTCTTGTGGATCTTGATGGTGCCCTGCTTCTCCAGTTCGTGGATCTTTTTCTCCAGGTTACACTGTCGTTGGATGGCCTCGTCCTTCTCCTTCAACACCTGCCGTAATGAATGCATCTGGGAAGTGGCATCTTTGTAGACTTCCTGTGCAGGAGAGACAGAAAAAAATTTTAAAAAACATGTAAAGTTTAAGAGGAGAAGGGAGAAGTAAAACAAAGACAGGCGTTATTTCAAAATATAATGACAACTTTGTGCTGCTGTTGCAAAAGCCATTCAGGTAGAGGCATTTATTTGGCACTGTGAATGTGATTTGTTTAACTGAAATGTATGGATTTGGTCAAATTCAATCTGTAAATAACACTAAAATTGTATTATTGCTTTTGTATTATAGTATAACATTTTTTTTTGTTGTCTTATGTTGTTAACCTCCTTCGGGCATTTGCTTTTGTTGGTGGTTGTATTGTGCTTTTTATCTGTCCGAAATAAAACATTCATTAAATAAGGGGTGAATGTGAGTGTTCAGAGTGTGAGTCTGACCCTGATGGATTCAAGGTCCTTGTTCCTTTGCATCAGCTGCTTCTCCAGCTCCACGATCTTGGACATGGCCTCATTCTCCATGTCCTGCAGCTTTTCTGTCATCTGTAAGAACAACAGCCAGGAGGACAAGGTCACAACGCCATGTCAACGATATGTAACAACATCCAGCCCTGGCACGTCGACTCCAGCGACATGTCGACTGCACATTCACAGGAACAGGACGCACTACATTTGATTAATATACTGTATGTGCTTATCCGGACTGAAAGAACACATTTTTGTTACTCTACCAGTGGTGAAAAATACACACAGTGTGCACGTTACTGGTTGTAAGACACTACAACCTGGATTTGTGAGGATATTTTGCAAAGAAGCCAAGTCTCTCACGTGTGACATGTTTTCCTCCAGCTCCTCGACTCGTTCCAGAGCGGCATTTTTGGTCTCTGCGTCCTCCAGAAGGGCTCCCACATCAAACACATTATCCAAGTAGGCCTGGATCTGAACCTGCAGCTTATCGCTCTCCGTGTGCTTTAGTTTCTGACGAATACACAAACAAAACAAACACTTAGAATGGATGAAGTTGAACTGAATATTAAGAATGGGAGGGTTCAAAGGGATGGCAGTCTTTTTTTTTTTCCTCCAGCCTTATGGCTCAAACTCACGTCTAAGTAGTCGTCCAGATAAAGCTTGGTGAAGTCGTACTGTAGGTGAACTCTGAAATTCATGTCTTCTACCGAGTGCACGACGATGTTGATGAACTGCATGCATGCCACCTGGGGAATACAGAACAGAGGAAAATGTTACAGGAGGAGGATTCAACACAAATATACAAGTCATTTTTGTTATTGAATAAATATAGAATACATGAGCCCAAACAAGTGGCTCACATTACACAGTCAGACCGTGTTAATAGGCTCATTTAGAACAGATTGGGGCTTGTGTACAACAGCCTGGTACTTCTATGAAATTGGCTTATGCTCACCATCACATCTGTCACATTTATATTGTTTCCCCTGCAATTGTGTACATAAATCCTCATTGTTATGCGTGTTTGGCTCGTAGAGTAGCTTATGTGGCAGATTAAAAGGATGTAAAAAACAAAAAAGCAATTGACCAGTCATAATGTCACAAATGCACGCACCCTTTTCTCTTCAACTTGACAGCGGCTTAATGAACCTGCAAATTTCGCAGTTATCTGATGCAAAACAGCGATTTTGGGAAAGGTGTTTGATTTAGTGCTGCTGTAAGATGACGACCTGGGAGACACAGTGACAGAGGTCCTATTTAAAGTCCTGATGACGCATTTACAGACAAGTATATTGCATAAATTCAGGACTTAGTGCTTTTTCCACAGACTCATTTAATGTTCTCATCTAACATAATTAGGACTAATCAGCCTGCAAGATAGATTTAGCGTTGGCTCGGCGCTCAGGGCCACTCCAGTTTGAGGTAATGCGCATCAGCAATTTGTGCCGTGATTAAAAACACAGAGACCAAAAACCTTAATGTGTGTGTGTGTGTCATCAAATGAGGCGTAGACTTAATTTTTCATTTGTTGCCCCATATACCACAAATATAATACCTACATTACAATAAAAACACCTGGAAAAGATGATTTATGTTTGTTTTGTCACATCTGGATCTCTGCAGTTCCTTGCAGAACCGTCTAATCCACAGTACTAAATTAAAACTGATGCAAAAAGTGTAAATGAAGCAACATAATTCCCTCACTCGGCTTATTCAGGTAAAAAAAACAAAAAAACTTGATAAGCCGCCAGTGGTTTTAACGGACATGGAGGATTTTCGAGGGATTACAGTGTACAGTCGATATCAGCAGTATGTGTATGTGAAACATACCATGAAGTCGATGTTGTTGTCCTCGTTCTTGAAATACTCCATTAACTTCTCAAACCGCTGCGTCTCCATCCACACCTGCAAAACAAACCACACAGACACTGAGTTTATTTAAGTCTGGAAAATAACACAATTACTCAGTATGTGACTGAACAAATATAATTTACATAAACTAATAACTGCTCAGACTACAGACAGAATAAGGCTTTGGTTTGTGCGCCATAGTGGCAATACAAATATCATTTCTCCGACTGTAAATCTCAGACATCCACAGGGAAACATGAGGCTGTGTGCTGAGTTCAAGAAAAAAAATAAAACACCACTAAGTAGAGCGCTGCACCTATGCCAAGACTGTTACCTCACGGTTTCAGCCATAAATTTCAATACATTCGTACCCCCTCAGAGAACCAGATGTTATCACAAGTCATGGATAAATATGAAAAGTCTGAGGTTAGTCACTAAATATGTCACGGCTCAGAAAAACACAGGCCTTTAAAGAGAGACAACTGCTTTGATTAGTTATTCATGAGGTGCTGCTGAATTATTTTTCACGTCGTATCGAGCTGAGTATGTACACAAACATATTGTGGTCGGCGCCGCTTGTGGTACAGCTTTTACCACATGCAGAATACGGTTGTTTTTTTGGTTTTTTTTTTGTTCTGCCAGCGAAAGGCACACTGGAGCTTGAATTTGGAAAATATTAAAAAGAAAAAGGCAGAGATAAAAAAGACGAGACAGATGCTGTGCAGTTCAGACAGTTCATCTGGAGGGCAACAAAGGAGATGGAGCATGATAAAGAACAGAGAGGGAGGGCAGGAGGAAACGGGAGGGGTGTGCATCCAAAAAAGCCCTGCCTGCACGAAACCTTGAGTTTTCAGCTTCAGTTTTCAGCTTTCAGTCTGACACACTCCACTTTAACCCCTTATCGGGCAAGGGACTATGTTTGGTAATTTTATGCATATAAGATAGTGATAGCAACAGTTACAGTGCGGCAGCATTCTCAGGTCCAATGTGGTCTACAGGGTCTGTAAGGTCCACCTCTGCATGAACAGTGAGTGTACCTGCTTTGTTAGGTACCATGAAGTAATGGTACTAATGTAAGTAATGATGTTCAAAGGGATAATGTGGATGTTTGACAGGTGTCTGTATCAACACTTCTATTGTTGTAATGCTCTAAAAGTGATGTTGTAATGTTCTAAAATTCATGTTCCTTTCACCTTACATGTGTTTTTCTTGTATTTTCTATATATGCTGCTCGGATTTTTTATTTTTAAGTAAGGAACCAAATATGGTAACTTCATTAACCTTGATTTTCTACATATCAATAAAACATTTTGAAAAATTTCACAAAAGTAATAAAGTCTTGTTGTGTCCTCCAATAACACACTAAGGTTGAAGTTCTAAATTATTTCTATGAGTACTCTATAGAGGGTTCATGTGTCACTTTTGTAACTTTGCAAAATTTGCCTGAACGACTTTGGATAAAAAGACGGACGGTCCTCACATGCTCCCAGGAGCCTATTATGACATTTCTCAACCTTCATCTCATTAGATAAACTATGTTCCCCCAAAGCCTTAATCTACCACTAATGCCAATCCCGCTGAGAGCAACACTCAATATTTCATCCAGGGGTGTAAATATTGCATTAACTGCAGTCAGCCCATGTTTATGGACCCAGGCTGCTGTTAGCGCCCCCTCCATCATAAACCTCCCACTCCTTTCCTCCAGCAGCCAGAATACCTCATCCAGACAGACAAGGGTGAGGCGAGGCCGTCTTTTACATCTCTGTCTCCACTATTCTGATCTTTGATGTGTCTGCCAAATCCAGTCCACACAACCGTTTTCCCTGGAGGTCGAGTGGGTCCCCCTGCTGTTATGCGGCTAAACCGGTGTCTATAATCTGTTGACAAAGAACTCATTCCTAGATGCTATCCCCGGCGGTGAACAGAGAAATCTCCCAGTCTCACATGTGCAGTGGGAGCATTCCTCCCGGCTGAGTCACTGTTTGAAACTGCACCGTTGAAATGTAATGACATATTCATCTCCTCAGACCCACTTCCCCTTCTCCGTGCGGCTCGTACCTCCTTAAAGTTGTCGAATGCAGAGAGAATAATTTCATGGCCTCCTCTTACGAGACAAACTGCCGCCAGCAGCTCCAAGACCAGAGCTTTAGTCCTATAAAACACGGAGAAAATGATGGGAAGAATGGTTAGTAAATGACAAGTGTGAGCGCTGAGGCAAACCTGTACTTAAACACGGAGCAAACAAGGTTGGAAAACTGTAATTTAAGATCCTGCGACATAAGTGTGGAATGGATGTACATGGTAATTATAGAGTTTATTCCAATTAATGACCTAAGATCTTGTATTTTTATAACTTGTGATCAATAACTTGTGTTATTCTGCTGACACTTTAAGGTTATGGCCTACTCACATTTGGTTTAATAGTATCCAAACTATCTGAAATGCTTTTTTAAATATATGCAGGTCCCCACCCATATTTAACTACGCAAATACATCAGATCCTTCCACTGGATAATTACTGTAGTGATTAATACGTTTTAGCTGGAAACAAGTCCTTTAACCCTAACTGTATGATAGAGAGCATAAAGATTGGACTGTGTTTCAATGGGAAAAGGTCATGTGATCTGATGAGTCCAGACTGACCCTGTTCCAGAGTGATCGGCGCATCGGGGTGAGAAGAGAGGTGGATGAAGTAAATACCCATCATGCCTAGTGCCTACAGTACAAGCCTGTGGGGGCAGAGCTATGATCTGGGGTCGATTCAGTTGGTCTGGTCTAGGGTCAGCAACAATATATTAAATGTTGTGACAGTGGATAAGCTGATCAAATTCACGCTGTAATCAAAGCTAAAGGTGTCTAATGAAATATTGGAGTGTGGACTTTTTTGGGTGGGCTGTGTATATTCACCATATGTCAATTCATTCTTAGGAATTAGCCACGATTAGCTAACGATGTAGGTAAGGATCTAATCATATTGAGATACAGTACTGTGCAAACTTCTTAAAACTGCCTTTAGCTTTGTTATTTTTGCAGGGTTGTAATGAGTATGCATCTATTTCTCTGTCTCTTTATTAAGATACAAGAAGAAAATGCAAGAAATATGTGCACAGTACTAAACCTAGGCGACTTCCACAGTTAAATTAAACTGTCTAGAGGTACATCTTGCATATTCCAGTTGTTCATATATTGATAGAGACTGAAAAATGCAGATATAAGGTCATTATAAGCGTACAAAAGCATACGATTTGACTTTTTCACAGGTCTGTACATCAGCAGACTAGCACTAAACTGAAGCCAAATAATAATACTATGTTTTATCTCATGTTTATTTTCTTATTCTTTAAATGGGATTCAACACACTTTGACAGACACCAGATTAAATGGGTTGTAACACAGAATAAATTATGGATTTCTCTGAATTTGACATAATCTAAGCACACGTGCAAATAAATATATATATGGTAAGTCCTTTTTATATATTTAATGTTTGCTGCCCCTACAAATGAGAGTAAAGTATGATCCCAGTTTTACTTTGCTTCTAATGAAATGGTAGAAGGATTTTTTTTTCTGTGTGTGTTGGAGCACAGAGGACAGACCCAGGCTGTGTGTCCACTCTCCCATTTATTCATGCAGGATTTCTCTGCCTGGATGAGACGATGTGTGACAGTTCAAGTGAAGTGGTTTCACATTGACTTTTGAGGAAATCCTTGAGCCTTGAGCCATGAAGTGAAAATGCACGCAGCCACCCACACAGACAGACACACACAGACACACACACCCACAGCCCTGAAGCCCTTCTGGTGGCTGTCTCAGTAACAGCTGCCAGTGTAGTGGAGTGTGCCAGTGGTGCCCTGACCCGTCTGTCAGCATCAATGTGCCCCTGAGCAACAAAGACTCTCACTCTGCATCAGACTGTGCAGGTGCAATGAGGCCAATATCAAACTGCAACTGTCCCATTCCAGTTTTGTGTCCAACTTGGTTAAATAACTGGGTTTCTATTCTTCTTTTTTTCTGTTTTCAAATGAAATGACACTGCTGAATATAGAGGCAGAACATTAAGGTGAAATGGGGTGGAATGTAGACGGCTTGGCTAATATGTACTGGAATACATGTAGTATTATATACTTTATATATTGTATTTATATAAAGTAATATAGTTGTGGGTTATATGAAAACATAACTGAGATATAATTGAGTCATATATAGTATAAATTATAAATAAAATTGTGTATAATTATAAATTATAGCCAGTTGTATTATAATATAAGTGTTTATTTCTTCTCACTTATTTCCGGATCTGTAAATAACACTAAAATTGTATTAAGTATTTCTTTTGTATAATGGGATAAATTTCTGGGTTTTTTTTTTTTTGGTTTGGTTGTGTTATGTTGATAATATGCCTTGGGCATTTGCTTTTGTTGGTGGTTGTATTCTGCATTTTTTTTTGTCCAGAATAAAACATTCTTTAACTCATTCAGCAATGTAGGAAATAACCAAGCTGAATTCAGATACATAATACACATGTGCTGCATCTAGAAAACCCTCATTCTTTATGTTCATAAAAGGTCTTACCTGGGGTTTTTATTGTTGAGACTTAGTGCAATTTCATTCACAGCATGTGGGTGTGACATGACCATGTTGAAGCCATACTGAAAATGAGGGAGAAAGACAGAGACAAATAAGGTAATTAATAGAGAATAAGAGCCAAGCAGGTACAGCCCACGAGATCATGAATGAAACATGTAAAAGTGGCCGTGGCACACATCCACTCTGGGGTCAGTTTAATATGTGTTCCAGTGCAGACCTGGTAGTTCATGATGGCACGCAGGCACATGATGCAGACGTGGACGTCATCTTTCTTACAGATCAGTCTGGAGTTTTTCAGCGTTCTGCGGCTGGGCAGCGTGTTACAACTGAAAAGTCAAATAGAAAACTAAATTAGTTAATTGTATTTGTATTTTACTCGGCCTGGTGTTTGGTGTATTGGCATCTGAAAACAAACAACAGTACACATGGCCTGTATGAACAAGAAAACAGATGCCATTTGTGAAAGAGCCCCCCCTCACACACCGTCTCCTTTACAAACACAGCCCATTAAACTGCCAAAGCAGCTTACATTAACAAACACAAAGGCCATATAATCTACAGCCTCGTCAGGGACCGCAAGGATGCCCACTTTTAATTGTTTTAAACATCCTTCACAAAGATATCACTTACAGCTCACACAATGGCAGCCAGTCATTTGCATGCAGCACAGTGATTGTGGAGCTTTATGTGGACAAAAACAAGGCCTCCTTCCTCCTGGTGCAGCTCTCACAATAAAAGTGAAACGCTGGAGCAGCAGCTTTATCAGTAATATGCAAAGCCAGTCACAGCCCCACAGTTTATTTTCAGACTTTTGTCACAAGGTTCAATTACCAGACACAGTTCTGGGGAAAAATGTGTCTTGAGGCTACTGATAGACACGGCGATTCATGTCATGTCCCATGCCTGAAGGCATGACTCCTCAGTGAGTCACAGAACAGTGTGGGTTTGTCTGAAAAAGACTAAAATCCAAATTGGTTAAAGTCTATTGTTTAATTTACCAAGTCTGTCTAAAATTAGCTGAAACTTCATGCCTTGAAGGGATGTTTTTACTCTTACTTTCACTCTTAGTGTGTATGAGCGTTAGTCTGGTTGTGTTTAGCTGATTAAGCTCCATGCAAAACTATTTCCCTGACATAAACACAGTCCATTCATGAGACACTATGTGACAGAACTGGAGCGTCCACTTCACATAGCAGAGGCGATCTTGAAGTTTCTGTTCTGGGCTCCGGCTCTGCCTCATCCAGCACAAACTAAGGTGTGGCACAGTTCGTTGGCACAGATGAGAAAACGTTGCAGCATTTCTTCATCTCAAACCAGAGTTAAGATAACTGATGAAAAAAAAGTGATCTGTAACACCTTGGCCCGCTTTGACAAGTTTGACACTTAATCTTTAACAACAGTGAAAGAAAAGTGCAGAAGATTGAAGGGTAAAATAAAACACGGTTAAAGCTGTGGACAGAGTAAGAGAATTTAAAATGACACATAAAATTATACATTCAGCACTACAGCTACCAACTATAAAACATGTCCTAACACAGCTACACATTTCTACTTAATTCTCTGCTAACTCTTTAGACATACCGTCGTGTTTGAGAACACTTTGGACAGCTCGCTGTGCTCGGTATCCTTCGAGGAGGCAGTTTGGAAAAGACACATACAAGTCTTAATTTTAGTCTGTTATTTCTGTCTTTTATTTTATCTCATTTAAAGCTAATCTAAAGGGAAAGAGCACCAAAATAAAGATTCTGTATAATGGATAAATAGGGGATTTAGTTAATATAATAGCTTTCAATGAGAAATTATGCAGAGTTTGAGCTGATGCGTCCAAAAAAAAAAAGAGGCTTTTCAGAGACTACCTTATCTATTCTTACTAGCTGTCGCCTAGTGTTTAGCTTTTACAGGCCTTTGTAGGAACTAGACTAGCTTCTGTTCGGGATGGCATTTAGAGAGCCACATAAGCAGCACACAGGCACAGAGGCAAGAACAATGGGTGCAGAAAAACCCATTTGCTCCAAGGAAAGGAGAATTCAGTCTCGAGCACAGGAGGGGAGGCTGGCAGTACAAATAATTCACATCCCCAACACAGACAGCGGGACAAAAAAAGCTGGGCAGCACTAGCAGGGAGGTATAAAGTACAATGAGGCAGAGGGATTGTGTATATGAGCGTGTGTGTGTGTGTGTGTGTGTGTGTTTGTGTCAGCCCACACCACAGCGGTATTTATGTGCGTTTCTAAGGAGGGGATGCAGGGTTGACGCTGCAGAAAGCCAGCAGTGCAAAGCTGAGACCTGCCTGCTGTCGAGGACGGGCAGACAGTAGAGCAGATGACTATGGACGAAGACCAGGACAGAAGAGAGGAGACGTCAGCCTCAGTGAAGACACACACTGGTACACATAACAAGTACAGGCTCCACAACCCCGAGCGGGAGCAGCAGACAGAATACAAATGAAGAAAGAGTCAAATATTTTGGGTCAATATTGATATTTCACAAGAATATCAATATCGGCGAAAGTCTCCTTCAAATAAAACACAGACAAAGGGTGCATGAAAATCAATCAAAAAGTGCTGAAGCGCCTTGTGGTGGTTTGATATCCCTGCAGTCCAGGAGTTTCAATTCAAAGCAGGTTTCCAGTGAAATTTGGCATTGATTTTCATGGTGAAAAATGCATCTTGTAGGAATGTTAATGTGTTTGACCCTACATTTTTATCAATGACTGTCTACGCCTAATAGTAAACTTAGAATAGTACATATGTTAAAGTGTTTTAGAAGGTAAAACCATTTAATCTTTGTTATCCATTATACCATTGAAGTAAAACTGTATTTGTGTTCAGACTGCGTTTATCAAAACAATAGGTACAAATAAAACTATACATTTTATTTAATTTACTCAAGATCATGCATTGAGAAGACATGTGCTTCACTGAATAACTAGTGCTCTTTGTATACAACCTCTTTGAGCGCAAGGATTAGAGGTCACAGAAGTCAGTGTGAATGCTGTACCAAGACATCAATGAAATGACAGAGAGGATTAGAGAAATAATGCATAACTGAATAGGATTTGTGCTTCAGAGCATATATTAGCATGGGTTTATGAATTAACTGCTGTGAAATCCTGTGTGTGCGGGATTTGGAGTCAAAATAAAAAGACCAAAAAAAACCCCACAAAAACAAAAGGGTTGTTCTGTAGAATGATTTTTCCTTCTTTTGTGTCATCTGTCGCAGGAAAATCCCTGTCATTCATGTGTCATTGTGTCATGCACCAGTCCAGCATGAGTTGGAACAATGAACGCTTCAAAATCCAGACAAAAAAGTATTTTCCTTGCATCTTAAGCCATTTAAAGTCTTACTGACCACATGACTACACAAAGGGGCTGCCGAGGCATCATATGAAATGTGTGACTCCTTAAAATAATCGCAGTGCAATCACATTACTCCGAGTACAAACAGATGCCTGAAAGCAAAGTTAAAGGTTAAAAATCGCAGGTTAAAAACAGTGGGTGTTGTGTGTGTGTGTGTGTGTGTGTGTGTTCATTTTACCGTAATGTAGAGTGTCGCCCAGCTCGGGTGAGGCCGTTCCCCGTGATGGGCGACGGCAAAGTGCTTCCTCCATGCAGGTCTTCTATGGAACGGCTCCAGGGCTTGGACTTATCCATGGCCGCCTCTGGGTTGTTCTCCAGGCAGTCTCCATCAAATCTGTCACAGCAAAAACAAGACAGAAAATCACCAATTAGCATAGAGTAACTTAAATTACAGAGAGATGTTTATGAAGTTGAGAGATGAGAACAGAACATAATATGATCTGATAGTAAAGTTAGGACCGCCTGCCATGAGATACATGTATACTGACATTGTACAATATTATAATGACAATGACTTTTGATAAATAAACAGACCATGTCACAATTTTTTGTTCTTATTTATGGAACTCAATTGCAATACAGGAATACGAGGGCATCTCGTATATGCTGAAATTCAGGCAGTGTTTTGTTTCATGATAAAGGAGATATAAAGTTCGCTTTTATTGTCCGTGTAATAAAAGTGAACCAATTTAACCCATCCTAGAACACATGATGTGCTGCCACCGAAGGAGCTGAAAAGCCAGTACCTTGGTTGAGGGCACTTAAAGGAGAATTAACCTAGCATAAAGAGGAAACTCACATGAGAGAGAAAGCCCTGGTTTAACTGAGAATAATACAACTTGGAATCGTCTTGGTGTGAGGCAACTGTACAAACCACAGTGGCACCAAGATGATTAATGCAATGTTGATTAAAATTATTGGTCAGCACTACTGGGATGTAACTTAGAGTACTATTCGTTGACATGTTCTTCAGACGACACATTATGACATAGGTTCCAATGTGGAGGTGAATAAAAATTTTAATTAAGTGGCTCTTTATCACTCAACAGGGACCATGTGACTGACTAATAATAGCAGCCAGTTTGCGATCAACCAGTATTTGGAGATTTATGAGCAAGAATAGAAGTGAAAACTTCACGACGCTGAAAATAAAAATTTTAGGTTTGGTTAAGAACCAGTCGGTTTATGTTTTGTTGTACTTGGCAGAGGCTTTGGAAAGCAGTGCAAAGTACAGCATACCTGTTATGATCTATTTTAGGCCGGTCGTTTCCATGACATTTATACTCTGTGGCAGCAGTACCATGGGCAAACACAGTTTTATGGATAACCATTCATAATGTGGACAGACCATAATAACATATGGTGAAATGTGAGAGTGAATTAAAAAAATTAAGTGCCTGGCACTTCAGCCCTGAAAAGGGACCTTGTGACTGACTAATAATCACATGTTTAATCTATGAATAGAAGCCTATGGTTGGTATAGTACACAGAGCCAGTGTGTCAACAATGGGCCGGAGTGACTCAGTGTTTCTGACAACCAGGCAGCAGCAGCAGTAGCGGTGGTGGTGGTGGTGCTACTGCTGCTGATGGAGCTGCATCAGTGGCTGTGGAGAATAGCAGCATTGTACTGGTTGTCAGTTCTACATATAGACTACAGTGGTAAAGAGTGAAAGGGTTGGTAGTGACTTACGTGACAGCATACTGTGCAAAAGAAAGATACTCCACCAGCACATCCAGGCCTTTGTTCTCTTCATTTAAGAATTCTCTCACCCACCTGAACAAAAGAAGTCAGAAAAATGTGTTGTGTGTATCAGATGGCAAACTTACATTGAAGAGCTGGATGATGAAATTATCGCAAAATAGAATTGCAATAAAATGAATGATGAAATTCACAGTAAGCCATGGGTATTAAATCTCAAATGGACAGAAATTAATGCAACACTTGCAGGTATTTTCTGTTCAAATAAACGGTTGCACTGAAGTAGTCATGTAACAAAAAAACTGATGTGAGTCTTTGTGGTGTTTTGGTTTCATTTACATGTGCATTTTTTCCCCAGTTCCTGCTGTTGGTTTGCATCCAAGTCAGATACAAACAGACACAATGAATGGCACAGCACTTTATACAGCAAAGACTTCATGGTGCATTCAAGGACATCTCATAAATCCAGAAATTTATACAAATGATTAAAACCAGAAAGTTCATTTTTATTTGCCTTGTTTTAATGCATACAGCTGCATCTGTAATTAGACCAAGGTCATGAAAAAGTAGATAATATTCTAACTTTTGTCTAGTGAACATTCTTCCTTCAGGTTACAGGTGTTATTATCCCCAGCCCTGTCACACTATTGATCATGACATCTAGAAATAAGTATAGGAAAGATACAAATACACTGCAACCAATTAAGTACAGACATTCCTCTTTTTATTCCTATTTATACACACCAGTAATGGCCTTTGACCAGGTGTAATGATCACATACTGAGTCCCACTAACACTTTTTTAACCCTCCTGTTATGTTCCGGGTCAAATTGACCCGGTTTAAAGTTTGAAGTTCTAGGAAAAGTAGTTAAAAGTATTTGTTTAGTATGAAACTTCTTCTGCTTGCCTTAATTAGTGTAATCAACATATA
>JAPQRQ010000015.1:24354671-24367843 GCA_037367365.1 Apogon talboti
TAATTTGGAAATTATGAGCAATTTAAAAAAGTTGGGGTGTCGAAACACCCCAGGTGACTAACGTAGGGTTAAAAGCAGTGACCAAAAGCACCAGCCTCAATGACTCCAGCTCTCAGACGTAGAGTATGCTTCACTGTGTTCACCTCCTCTGATGAAGTGGTTTTATACGACAACAGACAACAACAGTCACTGTCCAGTCGGGTAAGTCTCAGCCACTCAGCGTCCTCTCAAATGTCTTTCGGAGCAGGGATTGATTCGTCCTTGGGGGCTCGGCAATGAGTTTCATACACGCCCACGCTCCCCCCTTTCCCCCTCCTCTACCTTTTTTCCCCCCTCTGCTAATGCACCACAAACTGAGCAGCAGATGCAGCGTTACCCAATCTGAATCATCGGTACATTTGTTATTCTCATAAGCAAGATGATACAAAAGAAAACTTAACTCATGATATCACTTTCTGTTGTACATTGTAAACTCCTATTTTGCATCATTCAAGCAGTCATCACTGTTCTCTCAGACATCTCATTCTTAAATTAAAAAACTAGGCACAGAGCAACAAGCCGCAACAAGTAAATGGCTGACGGCATCACTGTATTGACGACTAGTCATAACAAATATTTTACAATTTCTCAATACTGCGGAAATGACTGGTGCTGTTCTGTTCCTTCTGCGTACCTGCTGCATCAGTCACAGAAGTGTTTTGTGTTTTAAAGACACTGACACTGTCTTAATGAGGTTATGAGAGGACAAGTTTATAAAACGCCTCCCCAGGTGAATAAAGGTGTGACACTTTGCACGTCACGCATCAAAAAAATCTTCCTCTTTGTACTAAACGTGCCCTTGGGCTCAGCCTAAAAAAAATTAAATAAAAAAAAAAACCTGAATCAGCCACATTTATAGTTGATATTATAGGTAATTTGTGTCTACTTTACAGAGAAAGCAGTCAGGCAGCCTACAGGCACGCGCTATCCAAACGGAGTCGTCTTCCCCTCATTAGCACAGCATGTACCCATAATCCCCTGCATTCTGTAGGGGCACAGGTGTCCCCTGTCTGTCCTCAGATTAGCTTTGTAATCCCCAGGACCCCCTGCGCCGGCTCAGCAGCCTCCTCCACCAGGACAGTAGTGTTTATGTTTGTGAAGCTGTTCACAGGAATGCCGGTTTCTCAAATGGCCAACTCAAATGTTTGAGTCTTATTTTACCCCCTGACAAGCACATTCCAATGAGATTCCACCAGCATACCGGAGTAATATACGAAACAGATATACGCAGATAAAATCACCGGTGCATTAAAGCTTATTTCTGCTACCCCACAATCATTAACTGAATGCAGCTCTTCTGGGTTAAAGTTCATGGTGTCATTGATATAATTTTCTTCACACCATCCATTCAGTCATTAGAGCTATTTTCTGAAATAACCAGTGTATTCAGTAAGCCTTACAGCAGACACGCTACACCATAAATGATTTAACACACTGTGAAATGCACAGCAATGCTTAAAGAATACAACATGAGTCATATATATGTAAAATATTAAGAGGAAAGCAGGGCTTTTATGTCTGAGTTTTTCTTCAGTGTATCATAGTACAAAGCTGTCTAAAAGCCAATACCACTTACTTGTTATAAGCAAATGCACACTGAGGGAAACACAGCACAGTGTGTACATTGTGGGTAGAATCACTTTGCGTGATACACAATGACTTTCATGCTGGATGTTATCCAAATGCTGGAAACATTATGGAGATGGTTTGGAGCAGCAGGAAGTTGTCCAAATAAAACAAGCGATACATGAACACAGAGGAGCTCCCAGCCAGGCCAGATGTTGGGTTGCGAAAGTGTCTGGACTGAGGCGGAGTCCATGTTCCAGCGAATGATGCATATAAATCAGAAAAGTTGTTTGTGTAAAACATAAACACGGAGCAGTGGGTTATAGAATGAAATCATTGGTTTACCCGACATCCGTTATATAATGTTTGAAGAAAACACCTTTGGAAATGTGGCTGAAAGTTGGTGGCAGCAGGATGAACAGGAAATGACCCACTCGCAAAAGGGATGCTTGAATCCTGAAGCTCAGAAAACAGAGGGAGGACTGGTTTAATACTGCTGCTAAGTCAGAAGATTAGAAATTTTAATCTGCCTTCTATTAATTACAACATCCCATAATACACAACCACATTCAGTTAAGATGCAGCAATATCAACATGTCTGTTCAGCTGTGATGATTATATGTATTTTTACCAATATGTTGACTTGTTTTTCACATTTTCACCTTTTACACAGAGTGTGTTTTAATCATGAATCAAGCTAACAGCAAAACTCTTTTGTTATGGGATGTTTTAACGTAACACCCTTTAGATGTGACATAAAATATCCCCAAAAACCTCTCTATTGTGTTGGAGCAGTTAACTGATAAAAATGCACGGATGAAAAACAAACCGAATAGAAAATCTCTGTTGAGTGTTAACTTTCTACCGCTACAGATCCAGACCCACTGAAGCAGAAAAGATGCTTTTTATAACATGGTCTGGCATATTGTCAAACATGTGCACTAATAACAGGCCTACGTTTCTGCACACACATTGAAAAGTTCTGTGCTCTCTGTCCTCTGTCCAACAAACTCTGTCGGAGTTTGGAAATAACACAGTATCACATTGTAATACATACAAATACTAACTCCATTTATCTTTAAATCCTAATGAATACAAAACAAGAGCAGCAAACAGTGTCTCCAGGAAAAAAAAACAAAAACATAAGTAGACATGCACCGAGCTGGGTGAACAGCATATGGGTGAGGTGTTGACCTACACACACACACACACACACACACACACACACACAGCGACCGGGAAGTGTGCGCCCATTATTAAAGCCTGTGCAAACAGACTAATGCATTATCTGGAGCTTTGATAGAGTCTATATCAAACTCTGGCACAGAGCATAGAAGTGCATTTGAAGAACCTCCCATTCTGCACTGCAGATGTTAATCCTGGCAAAATATATCTACGACTATGAGAGCTTCACAAAGCAAGCCTTTGATGAAAAACCTCCTCAAAAAAGAAAAAAAACAACACCAAAATCATGTTGTGCAAGTTACTGTTGACAATATGTTGTTATTATCTACAAGTATGGACATGGTGTCGTTTCTGTGGAAGGCTGAACAACATGTACCTCAGATTAAACCATTCTGATGATTCTGTGTTTCAGTTCAGTGGTAACCTGGTATCAAACCATACACACACCCAACGCAGCTCAAGGCCCCTAAAAGAATAATAACTTCAATGTCACAAAAGAACGCTGACCATGAAGCCACAACACACGAGCTAATTTGTCAGAGTGACACATGTGAAGGTTTTCTGAACTCATTCCAGATAAAGTTCACTTCCGTGATTAATTCTTCTACAGTTCATAATAAAATATCCACTCGTGTGCAACATTTTGGCCTTGCAGTGCTACTTCATAGTGCAGCTGCCACCTTGGAGCCTGGACAGAGTCTGACCATAATGCACTTCTCAACAGAGCCGCGACTCTTTCCTCCCTTTTGTGTGGCTTTTTTTTTTTTTTTTTTGCCAGTCATGTTGGACGACGTTGGTAACAGGCTGAACAACCAGCATAAAAGGCTCAGACTGCTCTTTCCCGTGATACATCCTTTCACACCTGCTCCATAGACCACAGAGCTAAACACTACTTCCAGTGAACACTGACTTCTCAGCATAAAATACCATTAATCTCAAGATGGACTGCTCATGCATTTTCAAATTAAAAGTTTATCTGAAAGGATTAGAGGTTGAGCGATAGTTTTTCTAAGGCCGATGCCCAATTTTTTAAAATTTGGTCAGCCGATGGCCGATATCTACAGCCGATTTTTGAGGCCGATATTTAAGGGCAATTTTTTTTTTTAAAGCACATTGACCGTAAAATACAATTGAAACTCAGATAATTAAGCTTTTTATGCAGCAA
Source organism: Apogon talboti (assembly GCA_037367365.1). Lineage (NCBI taxonomy): Eukaryota > Metazoa > Chordata > Actinopteri > Kurtiformes > Apogonidae > Apogon > Apogon talboti. The sequence continues at coordinate 24,358,627 of JAPQRQ010000015.1, forward strand.
TATAAAAATGAAATTATTAATACACTCTTTTAACATTTATTGAACTTCAAATGCTGCCCACACACATGCCTGATCAAATATCTTATAACATTTTACTACTAATCAAATATCAGCTTTCAAAAAAAAAATTAAGGCCGATGGCCATTATTGAAAAAACCAGTATATCAGCCGACCGATATATATTGGTCTACCTCTAGAAAGGATCAGGCTCATAAATAGATTCAGCTCCGAAAACAAGGGTTATGGATTGTTTGGATGCAAAAACTATTAAAAGTCAAGGATGATTAAAGATTAGCATACAGCAGATTATAATGTACGACCTGATGTTCAGGGTTTTTTACTTTTTAATTACACAATATCTTAGAACATGAATTAATTTTAAAATGCTCTGATGCAGCTAGTTCTCTGTCTTTCTGCAGCATGGTCTGGAGCTGCTGAATTGATCCTAATGAAACTAAATGAAACTCAAATTTCAGTACAGTATACTGCTGGGACCTCTCTGCACATATAGCTTTAAAATTACGTTGAAAAGTTCTGTCAATTAAATGCCTCTAATCCTAAAGGCATTACAAGAGGGTGTAGTGTGTGTTATTCTGTATTTCGACACATATATTTTCAGTTTTACTGCAAATAACTGGCTCCAAATATTGGTTATTGGTCACTTTAATTACAAATCATCATTGTAAATGAGAAGCTGTTCTCAACTTATTTCACCTGATAAAATAAAGGTTAAATAAAAATAAATAAAATAATTGGTACTAGCTCTGTAAAATCATGGTGGTCAGCTCCTGAAAACTGAGAGGAAGGTTTTCGCCACATTTTTATTGTCCACATCCTTTAGCCTGGTCAGTACTCAAAACAGTCCCTGCCACCCACGCAGCTTTGCAGAACCCAAACCCCCACAAGTGCAGATGTCAAAACTGAACTGTGAACAACAATACTGATTGAAGTCCCAGCGGTCTCAGCTCAGCGGTGTCTGCACACAGCCAGAAGACCTGCTCCCCCATAATCAGCTGACCCTCTTGCCAGCGATGCAACATGCCTCCGGGCTCTGCTTCTGGGTTTTGAGCAGCACATTATCGCTTAACACCACAGCACCTCGCATCCCTTCTGACCGGCTGTGAGGGCCAGCACAGACCACACCGGCTGCCAGATCCCATCTCTCCACAAGCATTTCATTCGCAGCTCTGTTACGGCTAATTGGTGGGTGAGCGTCCCGGGGCTCTAGCTCAGCAAAAAACACGCATGCCCTTACACAACGGCATGCACAAACACACACCCACATACACACACACACACACACACACACTGGGTATGTACGATGGCCTCTCGTAGCCTGCCGGGTCTGGGTCTGGGTCTAGTGCCAGTCTCCGTCTTGGGCTCTCCACAGAATAAAGAGCAGCTCTGTTCACAGGGGCTGCTGCACGGGATTCGGCCACTGTTCACCCTCTGCTCCTCAGACAATACCCATTGTTCTGTTTCTTAATGAAGAAGAGTCAACGTGGAAAAAAAAAAAAAGTACGAGGGCTTGCTTAGTCACTTCCTGGGTCATAGGAGTGTAACGGCAGAGGTGTAAATGTCAGTGTGTGGTGGAAAGACCAATACTGGTAAATGGACAAGTGGTAACTGAAGCCTATACGACATCATTTATTTCATATTTTTTGTTATTACAGTCACCTTTTAACCCACTTTTGCAGGCCCTTTGGTTTCTAAATGCATCACGTTCACCTAAAATTCACCTTTCAACCACACTGTACCGGTTCAGTTCATCTGGACTCTACCTGCCTTTTCTGGTTTAGCATCAGCCAAAAAGTAATCCATTGTATCTGGTACTTTTTTTGGTATGAGCTCCACTATGAAACCCAGAAAACTGATATCATATCTAGAAGAGATGAGGAAATGCTGATTGGTCAGAATCATCACTATCACTGTGTCTCACTGTGCAAAGACAGAACCAACCTGACATTTTTATATGGATGCACTATTATATTCCACTCACTCTCACCTCTATTATATACTATACATGACATTTTAATGATGATCATGTCTCTTTGTCACATAGCGAGACTAGAGAACAGCATCCCTTTAGTATGTTCTACTGTATAGGTCACATGACAACAGTTTCAAGCAGGGTTAGGGTTAACCCAGTACCTGGTACCAAGTGTAGAAGAGTGGGGTAAATCTGGTACCATATAGAGGAAATTCACTACCGTAACTTTGTCTGCTTGTTTGTGGTAGGCAACTACTTTAATATGGCTTTATCAAGACCTCTTCACTAAAAATGGCTCCTGACTGAGCAAAATAGCAAAGTTACAAATAAATAAAAACAATAGGCTAAAATGTCAGTGCCATCTTTTAAATAATAAACATTCACTTGATCATATCATTATTGCAATTTCACTAGGGAATCAATATAACATCTGAACATCACTATCAGCATATAAGATGTTGTTTAAGCTTGTTTTTTTTTCCTTTTTTTCCATAAATTTGACTGAAATTGTGCTCGGTAAAATACAACGTAACGAAGAGCTGAAAGACGTTACAACAGTTAATGTACTTATGTGGGAAAAATAGGAAAAAACTGCGAAAACAAAACAAACAAATGGGAAATAGCATCAGTGTCAGCCAAATTGTCTTTTTTTTTTTGCAATCACTGCATCTCTAGTTTCATCATGAACACTAGTTAGTGCCTTTCTGTAGACCAAGCTTTTGGGATTTGAGGCCAGACTGGAGTGTGGGTCTGTCAACAAGACAAATTAGGCTGTACTTGAACATGGAGGCTACTCATGTGATTAATCTAGGGAGTAGATTTCAGATACAGCGCCTCAGAGCACAGCACAAACACACCGCTTGTGGTGCTTCAGCAGCCTTTAACCAAAGCAGCTTAGATAATAATCTGCGCAGACTATTGAGAGGAGCAGCAACAACAAAAAGCTAAGCCCATACTTCCCATATGGCATTTAAACAAGTACTGCTCTTACACTTATCTGCTCGTTCAGTTTTGACGTTGCCTTTAGACTGATGATGTGGCTGGTCTCCTCCTGGTTTCATTTGATCAACCCTGTGCTTAGAGATGCAAACATGAGGCCTGGGCTTACATTCCTGTTACACAGAGTCACTTTCCTGTGGTTCAGCGTGAAGCATATAGACCAGCTCATACTGTACATGTGACTCACAGAGATTGATGGCCGTCGTTTCACATGCTTTCGGCCAGCATGCACTTATAGACTCTGAGACAAAAACGCCATTTTGACGCTTATACTCTCTAATGGTTGGCTAAACGCCTATATGTGATTGATTAAGCAATAAGAGGGAAGGAAACTGATCTAGTGGGATGTGGATATGACCAGCCATAATACAGCCTCAGTGGTGAGTCTGCAGAGCGTTGTGCAGAGTAAACATCAAGAGAGCTGCCTGAATACCGACTAATCATCACATGTAACCTCTCTTCTTGTTGTACACTTACGATATTTTGCAGATACTGTGGCAACCACAAGAGAGGTCCAGGCATGCGGCCATGCTTCTAAGTAACTACAAAGCCATCTTCTTCACGCTGTATGAGAAAACCTAATCACTACACCTCCAAAGGGCAGCAACATTCACAAGACACACAAAGCAAAGGGAAGACCCCGGAGGCTTATTGAATAACTGGTGAGGAGTGAATAACCTCCTGCTTGTAGATGTATGGAAATGTGTCTCCATTCACTACTTTAAATAAGTAATCTAAACTACACTTTGCTTCGTGGCCAAGGTCACATGTGAATTAGCCTCTTTTATCATGGCAGAAGCCTTGCATTACAATTAGCCTAAGTCTATTTCAGAGATCAGCCCCTGGCCCCAGAGACTCATGAGACACAGACTTCAATGGGAGCTTTTCATTTAGTGGGAAATGCCAACTCAGCCAGCAAGTAAACCCCGACTTTATCCAGGGAGTGGTGTTGCAATCATCCACAGCCAATCACTGGTGGAATCACTGAGACCAGACCGATGATTAGGGAACGGAAGCTTCAACACCAAATATGAAAAACTTTTTTGATTTAATAAATAAAAATAAAGAAAAAACAATTCAATATCGATTTTGAAATGATTTTTTTAATGTTAATTTCAAGAATTATGATTTATTTTGCTTGGCTGTAATTAGGCTTCTTAAAATCATTACATCAATTGCCATATTGCAATTATTTAAGATTATCATAATACCATGTGTCTCCATTCATACAGTATACATTTCCTTCCTCACTCTTCTAATGATACCATCTCATGGTGTGTTGTTCTTCTTATGCTATTAGTTCAATGTAGAACTGGCACAGAGACAGTTTTTTTTTTTTTTTACTTTGCAACTTTGTCCAATATCTCAGTCAAGGATTTGAATATCTACACATTTACAAAGGAAAACAGAAATATAATTAAAAGTTGTATGTGTGAGGTAAATAAATGTCTATGAATTATGCTCTTCTTCATAAAGTGTATGTGAATAATCATTAATTTTTAGACCTATACTACAGTGGAAGCATAAAGTTAACAATAGTCAATGATTTTGTTATTCAACTCAACTTATACTATCCATCCTAGATGCAATTAAAAGGGTAATATCAGCCAATTAACCAACTTTTTCCTGCTCCAAACTCACATTATTAAATCAGCCTTTACAAGTCTTAAAAATCCACTATTAATCAATCGATCAGTACTTTAAGTAGTTCTACTGTTATTTTGTGTTCTTCTCTAGCTGTGTGCAAATGGAAAACTAGTGAATCGGCCACTGAAAATGTGTTTGTTTTGAGATACTGTAACTCAAGGAGGCTCTTTGAGGACACTCAGTATGGGCAGTACGCCCTTGAGATGAAATCCCATAGTTTTGATAGGCGAGTGCTCCAACATGGCCTCACACAGCACAGACCTTTAATCCAAACACTTCCCCGCTGTGATCTGGGGCTCGCTGGTTGATCAAAGCTATTAGGGGTGGCAGGTAAACAGTCCTGCTGGAATTTATCAGGAAACACCATTACTGAATCAAGTCTAAAATATATGGAAGTGTAGAACAGATATTACTTTAGCAGCTGCCAGATATAAATGATTGATCGGTTAATCACCCGAAAAAATGTTAATGAGTGATGAGTCGTTCCAGGGATTTGCCAGAAAATACAAATATTTGCTGCTTGAACTCCTCCTATTGACTTTACAAGAGAACCAGTGGAACATCTTTAGGTTTTGAATTGTAAATTGGTGCATAAAGTATTACAGAGGCGTCACTTTGGGATACAGTATATAATGAGAGGGATTTTTTCTGTATCTTATAAAGAAAAACACTGAAACAAGAAAATTAATATTGAAAACAGCCATGAGGTGTGGCCCATAAATATTTTATTTTGTGAAAAAAAAAGGATGAATTAAATCTTGTTGACACTGATGTAACAGAGTCGAGCTTATGATTACCACACTATATTAGAAATCGTTTACACATCATCACTAAACAAATTTAGAAGTGAATAAGTCTGAGTGGCCCATGTCTGAGCCATGAGTAAGTGAAGGGAACACACTGTGATTAAATCGTCGGTCTGACACGCCTTTGGTTTTTTTCCACAGATTCATCAGAGATACGTTTGAATACAAAGGCGACTGTGAGAAGTGAGGATGCATCTTTCTAATCTTCTGCTGCTCGGCTATAAGCTGAAGTGAGGTCATCAGAGTCATGCAGTGCCACTCGCTCAAGCAATCAATGGAGCCAACTGCCATCAGGCACGGCCATGACACATTAGGGTTTAAACGGCAGTAAATAACACTAAATGCGGTGATTATAGCACTAAATTCTTCTAATGCTGGAGGGCTTCCATCCCGCCAAAGAGCTAAGGCATCATGCTGGCAGCAGGGAGGATGATGATGGGAGGGAGAGGGGGAGTTCCTGACACGAGATGAGGACAGGCTTTTCTGACAGCCAGCCCACTAACACCCTCTTATTCAATTCCTCAAGTTAGACAGGTAACTCTTTCCCTGATGGATTAATTCTCTACAGCAAACTTGAGGATTGGAATATTGACCGTTTGTGAGAGGTGAATGGTTGAGATCTGAGAAGAAGAAGTAGGTGCCTCTCGGAGCAGACGCAATTAAGAAGAAAACCCAAATCCCTCAGCAGAGTGACGTCAAGCCCTCGCTGCCCCGAAGTCTGTCCCTCCAGCACAGAATGGGATTCATCAGTGTCTGACAAGCAGCAATCAACACCCAAACACACTGTGACACCATGATTCCCACCACCTCAACTTGATCGGCTTTTTGTAATGGGCTTACGGGCTGAAAGATCTGTGCCACCATCCTTTACTAAAAAAAGATTGCTCGGTCCAAAAAAAAAAAAAAAAGCAAATGGAAAATTATATACGTTCCTTGTCACCGGGAAGAAGTTTACGATCCGGCGTCTATATAAGAACCTGTTCCCTTAAGTCAGATTCCTTCTACTGAGCAACTAATGTTTATGAGACCAGGCGACAATCACGTTTGACCCACATTCTGCTGGATCTCAGATTACACCCAAACTGCCTGACTTCACTTCACTGTTCTTCTACTCAGGAACAGAGAGAGCACTGTTTTGGCAAAAATATTTCTTTTAACCAAAATTGCACCCATACGTGTAATAAAGTTACAGCCCAAGTCTCTCTGTGTTCTATAGTTTTTTTTTTTAAAAATACAAAATAAGACTAATTTCTGAGCTGTAACACTTAAAATCATGAGGATCCCCTTTTGTTTTTACAGGGCATGTTAAGCATTCCTTTTCCAGGTAACGTCACTGTGGACAGACGCTGCCGACACTTTATGATGTGACAGATGTTTCAAAGGATCTGGCATGCTGGGCACTTAGATCTGCAGTAGCGAGCCAGCGCCTGTGCTCATAAACTCAGGAAAAAGGCTGCAGTAAAACAAATAAATTGCCGTATTATGACTTCAAGTGTCTCATGTGACTTACACTTGGACATTAACACTTGCAGAGAGGGTGGATCTAGGTTGGTAAAGGAGAAAACTACTGCGGATATGTTTTGTGTTGTGTATTTTGGTCGGAGGGAGCCAAAATGTTGATTCATGTAGGCGTGACAAGAAGTTCATATCTGAGTTAAAGGAGAACTGAGGGGATAAAAACAGGCTGTTACAATTTCACTAAACTATATATTACTTTGGTGAATGTACTAGCAAATATTGATACATGTTAAATAACTTCTGGACCCCTAATACTATCAATACAGTTAAATAATTTTGGTTAAATGCAGTTTCTCAGCTTTTCATTGTCATTAGATTCAACCGATTTGGATGTTCAGAGTCTGTGTAGTGAACCTGGAAACACTGTTGTCTTCTGCAACACTGATTCATCACTAAAACCCATACAGTTTGACAAATGACAGCGGTTGTTTTTATATCCAGTTAATGATATATCTTGCTGAAAAGCTCACTCTTACATCAGTTTTTTATGTTTTGACATAATAACCTTCAAATACATTCTGAGCTTTTATGAACATCTACATGATCAGTAAATTAAATGTAGGAAAATACCTGATTGGTGCTGAAAAATGCAAAATGCAGACGATAATATATGTTAAATGGTGCTAAAATCACTTAGGATAAAAAAGAGAGGGTGGATCTAGGTTGCTAAAGGAGAAAAGTACTCCATAAATAATTTGTGTTGTGTATTTTGGTTTGAGGGTAAGTGTTGATTCGTGTGGGCGTGACAAGAAGTTGATATTGGTTTAATATCTGATTGAAATGAGACTTAATGGGATAAAAACAGATGTGGTCATTTTCCAATACTGTTGCAACTTAAACTACAACATATTTTACTTAAGAAAAAAAAAACAAAAAAGTCAATATTGTAATATAAAAGTTGCCAATAAATAAGACTTTTTTTTTTTTTGAGTGGCATGGTGGTTTTTGTTAATAACAAAGGATGAGTGGTGTTGGACAACCAGCAGGTCCAACCTACAGCTGTCCCGTCCCAGGACACTGGAGCATGGAGGGAACAAAGAGAAGACAGATGAAAACCATGTTTGTCTCCATGTGTGCTTACCAGAACGATGGCGAACCGTTCCTCCAGTTCACCTGGCTCGGGCATGGGGAGTTTCAGAGGCATGTTGTGTCCTCTGAAGTCCGTGTGCTGGTCCATGCTCCCTGCGTTCCCCATGTTTCCTCCGCTGCGCTTTGACCAACAAGTACAACTTTTCCTCCGCGTCCACTTGAGAAATCTCCACTCCGAGAATATCCGCACGCCTTTTGGTTTGGTTTTTTGTTTACTTTTATTTATTTATTCTTGGCCCCTGGTGGGACCCCTCTCGGGCTCCTTACGGGTCGATCCTGGTCCTGGTCACTTCTTCAACATAAAGCACATGTGAGTGAAGCTGCGTTACGCGTCGGGTCCAAGAAGCAGCGGCGGCGGCAGCGGCAGAGCCCCTGGTGAGGCATTTCCACGGAACAAAACACACGACCTGGAAACTTGACTCAAACCGCGGACCTTAATGTGCTGTTATCCGTATCTTGCACAATTTCGGCTCCACTCCCAGTCCGTAGTAATGACGACGAGCATGATTCACGTTTTGCAATGCGCCGTGCGTTTGTGAGTGCGCGGAGCTGGGTTTACTAATCCTTCCAGTGCTGACCAGCTAGTTAAGGCGGAGGGGGTCCACACACACACACACACACGCACACGGACACACACTTACAGACTCACACCGCGGCTGCACACACTCTCATCCCTCCCTACAATGAGCCCTTTCAGGGGTAAACCTCCCACTTCTTCTTGGGGCGTAGCTCCCAAAGCCGTAGCTAAGGAGATGATATTTTCTGTGTTGCATTGTGGTACTTTGAGTCCATTGTGGAGCAAACTTGGGTCCACGGTGACTACCCCCACTCCCCCACCCGCTCACTCACTGTGGCCCCCTTAGTGGGGAGCCCCTCAGGCAAGGGGCCCGACAAAGTTATCTATGTATGAGTGGAAGTTGACTGATTGATTTTATTTGTTCCAGAGATTAGAAGAACTTTTTATTTGGACTAGTATTCAGAGTTAGAGTTAGAGTTAGAGTTAGAGTGGGGGTTTATTGTTTATATGTCAGTGGACTGTTTTCCTATGTAATATTATCTCTGTGGAATGATTATTACTGCTTTAACCACTGTAATTTCCTGCAAAGGATCTATCTATCTATCTATCTATCTATCTATCTATCTATCTATCTATCTATCTATCTATCTA
>JAPQRQ010000015.1:24375550-24389020 GCA_037367365.1 Apogon talboti
GAACAATGGAGCTTCAGGTTGTGCGGGGGGGGGGTCAAACGGTGGTGTCTATGTGGAGATGTTGCAGGAGCCATCCGTCATGCCTGAGGGTCCTGGTCTATGAGGTAATGACTGGGTTTGTCAACAGGACAACGCTGCAGTTCACAATGCCCACCTGACAAAGGACTTCTTCCAGAGGAATAATGTCACTCTTTGGACCATCCTGCGTGTTCCCCTGAACTAAATCCAATTGAGAACATTTGGGGATGGATGGCAAGGGAAGTTACCAAAAATGGACATCAGTTCCAGACAGACTGAGTCCTTTTATGAAACTTTATTTGTATTTTAGAGGTGTTTTTTGAGCTGTATGTGTGATTTCAGTTTAATTGTTGTTTTCAATAAATTTCTTACTCCAATTTTGTTTTAATTCACTCCCACGTCTTCTTTTTGCATTTTGAAACTCTACTTAGAACCTTTGTGAGATCCAGCAATGCAAAATGTGAATTCTTGCAATTTTTCAACTGGTCTTAAACTTTTCATCAGGGGTGTATTACCATACTTTATTTACCACTCAGTTAAATCTGCATTGAGGGTGACAGTGTTGAGGTAAACCATCCATATGGAAATGTGTAAAGGTAAGATGGTCAAGGATACATCAGGCAAATTATTTTAAATTGTTCCAAAAGACAAAAATGCCCTCCTGCATATGGATAAAAATGAAAAGCCAAGTCCATGTTCTGAACCCACCCTGAATTTGAATGCTTAAAACAATGTAGAAAATTAACAAAAACCTTTACAAAAAGATAGAAAAAAGTGATTTTGGCATGTGGTTTAGCTTATGGTTTATGAACATGCAGGAGATAATGACAAGAAAAGGGGAATTTTTCCATTATAAGCCATATCTGATTAGAGATGTTTCCCTGCCTTGGACAGTTTATCCATTTATGTAAATAAAACAAGTTTAAAAAATTACCCTGCGTCTCAGTCAGGATTTGGCTCAAAATGAAAAAACACCCTTTAAAATGTTCTGAAAATCAATTCTGCTTTATGTTCAGCTGAGGGGGGCAAAAAAAGAGGGGAAAAAGAAAATAATTGAGTAAAAACTGAAAAAAAAAAAACAATTACAAGAAGAAAAAAAAAAGCTGTAAATGCTCTCCAAGAGTGGAGTCCTCTATGAGGCGTTCACGTCCCACTTAAGAATAGGCTCCTCCTGTCTGTTGCTGAAATACATCAATTGTGTCTTCATCCTCCATTTCCAACTGTAAAAAGAGGGAAAATAAAACAAGTTCAGTAATCCTTGTGAATGATCTTAATGAACATGCAGTTAAAAATAAACAGATACAAGTCAATCTATTTGAAATCATCCTTTATTAATAAAAAAACCCCTAACATTTATAATATACAGTATACCTTTTTCTGTGTATGAAGTAAAGCTGCAAAATTGTTAGTCTTGCATGCCTATGAGGCTTTTTTTTCCCATCAAATTTTCTCAATATTTACCTCCACTGAGGTAAATATTAATGAGGAGGTTTATTTAGCCATGAGCAGGATTACGCAAAAACTACATATTGATTTTCATGAAACCTAGGGTAGTAGTGCATGAACCAAGGGCACGTTTATTAAATTGTGAAGACCAACAAAAGGGGAAGAGGCTAAAATAGTTTTTCCAACTTATTTCTTAACTATCTTCAAGAGGGACCAATGCCAACATAGAATAGTAGTAATGGTTAAAATAAAACTAATAATAGTTAAACACTCCAAATGATAAATCACAACCAAGACCTTTTTTGCCATGGATAACACAACAGTAACCAGTGACAGTATAGTCTGCATTCAAGACTATCGACTTTTGCATCAAGCTCCCTTCAGAATTTTAAGTACTGAAGGGTTCCTAACAATACAGAGTAGTTTACAGCATTAGTTCTCCTATAAACTTTCATACCCAAACAAAACTAGAATTAGAATATTCCTAATTGAACTGACATTGGAGTTGCATTGGGATCTTGTGACCTTATCATTGGCTAATCAACTCAGTAAAATCAGTAGTGAAAGCAACCCTTAATTAAACAAAAATAAACCAATGAAAATAATTACAATGAGAGGAAAAATTATTCATCATAAAAAAGGGACATAAAAAAAAAAAAAATCACAGGCACAAAGGTGAACATAAGGAGATTCCGACAACTGTGTTGCATTAAAAAAGGTGAAAAACTTTTTTTAGCAAAGTCATGACCGTTTTATTCAACAAGTTAATTTTTGTCACAGGCAGTGAAGGCTTTGCAAAGCAGAGGATAAAATCAATACAGCAAAAAAAAAAAAAAAAAACAAACTGCAGGAAAACTCAATGTCCTCAATCCACATAGTGTGGAATCAGGCCTGTACCAATAGCTGAATTTAGTTTTATCAGTATTACTTTATGCCACAATGTGATGTGTCATTTTCTTGATGACGTTTATTCTTTCCATTTCCATAACCTGCTAATTTACCACAGGCAAGAATCACATGATGTCAGTTTTTACCAGAACAAATCACATTTTATGACCATTTAGTGCAAAAGTCATTTGAATTAACCTTTTAGATTCCACTTTACAACACAATGGAAAAGTCATTAACTTCTGTCCAGTTCACCCAACTCAAGACTTTAATACATATAAGATCATGTCTTAAGTGATGTGTTCTCTAATTCTCTTCTCATCACTGTGTGTGGGTTTGTGTGATACACATCTGTCAAACTGTGTTGTTTAAGAGCTCATACTATCACCAACCTGTGCAGGTGTGTCCGTTTCATTGATTGGCTGCCCATCAAACCTAAACCTTATCTGACGAATTGACAATCCCTGTAGAGATAAAACAGACAACAGTAACATTTAGTTTGACAGACAGTTAAATTAGAAATATAAACAAAAGATTGTTAGAATAGCAACTTGGGATGAGACCAAGTCTAAAGCAGGTGTAGTTTACCACAGTAAACTTAGTGTGTCATCTATGTGGATGAACATACCTGTCTTTCACAATATGCTTTCATTAACTTGCTGAGTGGAGTGTGCCTCTTGATTTTGAATTGTACCACTGACCCGTCCTGTCCGGCCACCTTCAGGTTAATGTGGTCATTTTCAGTCTTCACGCCTTCCTGCAACAAAAACCGACCCCACCATCAACACACCGGCCGGCAGTTTCATCCAACAGCTGCCGAAGCCTCATACCCAAACACAAGCCTCGTCTTAAAGTCCAGCTCCAGCAGCTAACGCAGCTAACAGACCCATCTACGGGCTCTTCCCGTTGTTAGCATAGCTAGCTAACCTGGTTGAAACTGGCGCAGAAAGCCAGCCACAATGGCGCAAATGAACGCCAAACACAAAACATTGATTTCTGTAGCAATCTGTGATCTGGACATTAGCCAGAATACTGAGCTTATCTTCGAGGTGAATTGGTAAGTACCGATTGCGGAAGCTGACGATGAGAAACACTAAAAACGCATATCTGTGCGCATCCGAGTCAAAAGGTCCGCAAATTGCCCAACCTTTGTTTTCTCCGTCTCCCCGCTCAAATGCGGTATATGTCGCGGTTAGCATGGAAGCAGGGGTAGCTTAGCACAATTTGCTAACGTTATCTTGAGCCTGGCAACACCTACCACCACAAATGAACGAGAGGTTTGTTTGAGGAAGCGTAGAACTGACCTTTGGCTTTTCTTCAGACATTCTGCTGTTTTCCCAGGGACCTGTTAATACTGTGGAGACCTCCTGCTAACCGTGAAGCGGGTTATCAGTTCCTACGGCTCCTCCGGCTCTTTCGTGTGGACCAGGAGCGCGCACTGAAATTTAAAATGTAATTCGACCGAAGAAGTCACGTGGTTTACTTTTCTCGGGGCCGTGCATACGTGAGCGCGCATATGAAATTGCGCATTCCCGCGACATAGGTGAAAAACAAAGGGGCCTTTCCTTCTCAAAGAGAGCATTTGGTCCAGAAATATTTAACTAGTGTTCACTGAAAATCAACTTCCCAGCATGCAATTTATCTTCATTAACAGTCTGAGATGAGATATTTGAGCTAAAGTCACACATCCACACATACGGCTTAGCTTAAAAATAAAGGTTTCTCATTTATATCGTACACAACAAAATCTCATGTTAACATTTATTAATCACGTGAAACATGTTACAAACTCCTCATATTTGATACAAAAATAAATGTTTGTGTTGTAAGCATTAATGACAATCAGTAAAACTGTGCATTACAATTTCAATGTGATTGAAAACAAAAGTTCTAGTTATAAAAGGAGCAGCACATGCACAAATGTGTTCTTTAGAAAAGGAGTGTTTACAGAAATTCATCTTTTGCAAAATAAACCAAAGGAAGACTAGACAGATGGATGAACTGTGCTTTTTGACATAAGAACTGGGAGGGTTAAAAGTGGAAAACAATCTGTACAAAATTAAATACGTGAGAGCAAAGTTTAAATACAATGCACACAAAGTCAACATGATTTATAAAGGTTTTGGTCACAGTTTTTGGCAAATACTGTCACTGAAATCAAAGTAAATAATCACAGTTTATGATGTAGTACTAAAGTATAACCTATCCAAACAGAGATAAGATTCATGTTAGTGCTACTGGCATCAATAAGATCTAGAGGGATTTCAGGGAATTATCTCCAGGACTCTCCTCAATGATCATTCATACGGGAGTATGGATTATCCTTTGCCAGACCTGAAACAAAGAAGACCACATAATGAACAGGACAGCTACTACCACAACACTTTGAGTTCAGAATATGACATATTCACAGGCTGTAAATATTGGGAATTGTGGTTTCTTTCTGAAATCCGTATGTTCCAAAAACACACTGAATTCCATGTCAATCTCAATGTTCATTATGATTTAATCCAGCAGATGGTGCTATTGGATCAAATGTGTGGTTTGAGACATATTATAGCCTTGTTACCCTACACATTTGTTATTGTGTATTTCTACTATGCATAATCAAAACCAGAATATTTAGTTATAAATCATCTCACCATATTTCTGCCTGATTTCATCATGCCTCAACTGCATTTCTGTTCTCCTGTAAGGACACAAAGACAAATGTAAGACACAAACTCCTGAGGATTAACACAAAGAGCTGCTGCGATGTACTGATTATATCTGTATATGATGAAAAATAAAGAAAACATTGCGTTGTCTTTTTTGTATCTTTTACCATGATCTGATTTTTTATCAATACACACACAGATGACTGTGTGTCAAGAGGAATTGCAAGATATGACACAATGACAAATAACTGCAGGCATTTGTATTTTTTTTATTCAGATATTAAATTGATTATTTTCAGACCTGTACACAACTGTTATTTACCTTGCTTTCTGTTGGGCCTTTCTCGCACGGGTTTGTCGCTCCACTTTTGCGTCTTCTCTCTTGTTCCTGGAATTATTTTACATTTATATGAATCTTCTGAATACAAACTTTTAGGCCTACATGTCCTTCTGAGTTTCGCTCTGCTTAAGTGGGGTGTGATGTTTTACTATTCCCTTTTCATGCAACAATCTTTATTACATTAAGTTTGTGAAGAAAGGTAGAGCACATCTCCGTATAACAGCAACAGTACTTAAAGAGCTCAGTTCTATCCACAAATTCAAGCCGGCCTTTGGAGACAGCGGTATCAGCCCCGCAGAATAACACCCCATTGTGTTCCTCCTCCTCCTCCTATGTTGAATCAGTTTGCACAACCGACATTTCATGTGACTTGATGCTTACCCAATTCTTTCACATTTGCAGCAGCAGAAGCAGCAAACGAATATGGCGATGATGATGACACCAGCAAGCACCGACATGGTGATGATCAAAATCTGAAAGTTGACTGGAAGTTCGACAGAGAGAAAGAGTTAAATGTACTTGATCATAGGTTATACATGTATAAACCAGAATAAATGAACAAAATATGAGAAAACCTACAATTATCATCATTATTTTTTTTTAATCCTCATTTGGTTTATCATTTTTCCTACATGTGCCTAGTGGCTGTCACAAATTCATACAGAAGAAAATTCTATGTGATGTTTTCAATTGCTTCTTCTCTACCTAACATTCTTAAAATAGCCCTGTATGGTCAGAATCCATTAGATCCAATATTTCCGTATTAGTAGGTAATGAAGGGGATGAAATTAGATTTTCTGTCAGTTGATTGATGGGCTTTAACTTTATCCCATGCGCAGCAGTGAGCGCCATTTCCTCATGAAATCCATCCCCGCATATTAGAGTCAAAGCACACAAATACTTTCAGGATAACCTAATCTGTGACATCAGCTTTCATCTGAGGTGTGGTCAGTCTTACCCCAACACAGCCCCCATCGCGCATCACTCAAAGGACACACACTTTTGGAGGGCAAGATGTTCCTCACTGGGTAGTCGATGCATCGTCTTGTCGGTATGCACCACAAACACTGCAACAGATACCACAACACAACTCTAATAAACAACACAATACAACTTTAACCTACTTCTGTGCTGTGGATTTAAGGATACTGACTGTCACATTCTGCAGGCATTCATCACAACTGGTGTTGGATCTCAAAGCACAAGGAACTGAAATAAATAACAGGGTTTTATTAGAAGGTACAAGGCAGATGACTGGATCTTTTTTCACTGAGACTATTAAAGATGTTGTACAAATGCATAGAAAAATACAACATTATAAGATACTGTTTGGGATACTGTTTATTTTTGCCTCATTGTGACAAGTTATCAGTTGTATTTGCAGAACCATGTAAAGTGAGTCTTTGATGCAATAAGAAGCGAAAAAATCAAAGTTTGCCTTCTGCAGAACACTACTATCAAAAGTGGAACAGGACAGAAAATCAATCTATACCAATTAATATGATTATGTGTACTCCAAGATCACATAAAACTTCTTTGTAGGTGTCATGTGACTGCCTTCTGACTTCACTGAACAAACACGGCTCACAACTAAAAAAAAAAACACAACACACACATTTACCTGAATCCGGAGAAGGACTCGACGTCTGAGCCTCTGCGGATAGAATAAAGTAAGAATTTAAGGCAAAAGTAATGGCCAAAATTGTGTAAAATCCAGGCATCGTAAGGCTAGTGGAAATACTCGACACGCTAACTGACTGTTGTGAGGACAGTGAGACTGAAGGGTGGACCCGCTTTACGAGAGGATGACGTCACCAACTGCTGACTCCAGAACAGCTGGAAATACACGCTAAATCAGCAAATATAAAAGTGAGATTTACGGGTTTAGGGAGATATTGAGGCGTGGGATTGTACATGTTGAGTATGATATTTTTAATTATGTTTCCATTCGTGTGTAATCACCTTAAAATAAAACTTGAGTTGTGTTTTCTTTTCTTAGTTTGAGTTAGTTACATCTCCAGCTGGAGCAGGTCGCCTCCTCCGTCTTGTTTCCACAGAATAACTTTCACTTCTCCTTTTTCCTGTCCGTGCGTCATCATTTCTTGGACACTGGAGCTTTATCACACCAAGCACAGCTTGTGTCTTAGACTGATTACATTTTGTGACTTAGCGATCACTGAACCACAGGGGGCGCTAGAGTGAACACAGAGCCGAAGCCCCGCCCCTTCCTTTGTTAATGGGGCCCAACTTCAGAAAAAATACATAAAATATGCCCCATTTACATGAAGTAGTGGAAAAAAGTTAAAATTAAAAGTAAAATTTTACATAATCTCAAAATATTGTCACAAAATATTAGCTGAAATATTTTTTTTTGTATTTCAAAAAGTATAGCTGCATCGGACAGACACAAACAAATCCAAATGATTTTTTTCGTTTTCAGCTGTGGTCCCTTCTTTAATAATAAGTAATTAACCTCTAAAGATGAAACTGAAATTAGCTATATGAATTTGTACAGTTTCAATGTAAAATGGAAATTCATAGTCAAGGGTTGATCAAGTACAACTTGAACACATTTGAGTAAAGATGGATCGTTGTGTGGCTGTAACCTCAACCACAATTATATATTCTGTTGGTTCAGGTTTAGGCATTTAACCAAAGAATGAGCCAAAGGTGAGCCAATGCAATCTGGTCAAAAATTCCAGTTTTTTTTTTTCTTTTATCATTGGTTCTAGATGGACTATTGCCTATGTTCATGTTTTGTATCCCATGCACAGAGACTGAACTCCACAGAATTTGTGGATAAATGTACTAATATATTTACTCAAGTACAATGTACAAATCGACAACATCTTGAAATACAATAATTTATTAAAGCATCTTTAAATTCTGATATAAAACATTTTCTGACTTTTTTTTTCCTTCAAAACAATCAGAAATACAGTCATCATCGATGGCAAGATCAGTCTCTGGTGTGGCCGCCGGCAGCTGACCAGATAGCCTTTGTGTGTATGTATGAGAAAATAATGGAAGACGCAACGTGTGTAATGCAATGTGAGGTAAATACTAAGCTCAAAATGTAATCTGTTTGGATCATATCTCATTGTGGACTATACTGAAGATTAATTGGCATTAGTTTGAATCCTTGACATTGGCTGAGAATATGAAACAACCTTGGATTAGCATGAAAACATGACAACGAAAAAAACTGGGCCTGTTTGGTGTTAAGGACAACACTAGGTTAATTTAACTTTGACAAAATCTCAGAGACAGCACAAAATGGAACTTATTAACTTATGAACAAGTTGTCTATTTCTGAATTGCATAAATTGTGTGTCCCTGAATAAACAAATAATAGAAAAACAAAAGTACAAGCAAATAGCATTTTTACATTTCCAGCACACTGTTCCACCCTCCGAGTCTGCTTAACCTCAACAAATTCACTGATACTTCATTAAATAAATACCCCACCCACACATGGCCTTTGTCATCATTGAGAAAAACACACACAATAAACACACTCTTTAAACAGACACCCATTGAACAAGCAATACCACGATTGCGCTCAAAACTCATCCTTGAACAGGTACAAAAGGAGTTTTAACATACCTAAGTCAGAACATAGAATTTTTGTTCTAGCAGAGGAGTACAGATAGTTTTACTGAATTTAGTAAGCTGTGCCTTTTGAGAAAACTTTACTGAAGTGGTTACAGATGTTGCATCTCCGCTGATGCAGTGGTTATTCACCTTGAACTTCTTAGTTTGCTGCATTTACTTGAATATTACAAAAAGGCATTCTCTTCCTCAAGGAATGTGCTTTTGTGGCACATTTAACTGGGTTTCTAAACGCTGACAATTCCTGAAAGGCCGCATCTGCTCTGACACTCTTACTCTAAAACACCTAAAATAAGAATTGAAATAAGGCAAGGAACAGGAGATCATCTCCCTGGTATGATGACATTTATAAATTACACACAACCTGAGGGAATCTCCATTCAGGAAAACATTCATTAAAATGGGCCGCGTTATTCTGCAGAAAAAAAACCTGCAGAAAAATGACAATTCTCTTAAAGGATTTTTGCAGCATATTTCCTCGTCTTCTGGGAAGTGGGCTTAAAAGAACTAGATTCCTGTCAAAATTAAACGTAATTCAGGTTTCAATTGTGTTTTCAATTGTGATGCAGCTTATGGTAGAGAAAGAACTTGCACACCTTCTCATGTCATACCAAAGGTTTAAAAAAAAAAAAAAATCCATAAAAAGACACCTGAAGTACATTTCAAGTAGCGTATGAGAAATGACCAGTGTAACATATCAGTAAACTATAGATTGCATTGAGGAAAACAACACTCAGAAAAGCAATAAAGCTTAAAATGGTTCAGATGCAACAATGTTCCCACTTTCTACCATTAGCAGTAAAGGAATCACATGTTTCTGTTTCTCTCTCATTTGAAAGGAATCTTTTTGGATGGACTCAGTCTGTGTCACTTTTCAAGTCAGTCAAAAGCTCTGAAACACACTCTGTGTCGAGGCGATTCGTTCCTCCTCTCACGTCTACGTCCTGGTGCTGAGTCCACTCTGGACTGAACTGTGTCCTGTCCATCACCTGATCCAGTTAGTGCCGTAACTGGAAACAGACTTCACACTGCACCGCTTTTTTACAATCATGTTTATGTAGGCTTTCATGATCTTCGTGATCTCTCCAACCTGTCAAAGAGCAGATGAGACTTGGTCAAAAGAAGAGAAAAGAAGCAAAGATGCAAAGCTGAAGGTGCGTCATACAACAAATGCTCACCTGAGGTGTTTCAAAGAACATCTCTCTTTCGTCCACGGTAATCTTGTAAGTGCAGGGCTGTGGAGCGCCGAAGAAAATGATGTGCTCGTACGGGAAGGTCTCCAGAGGTTTGGGTTCTCCTCTCTTGTAGACAGACACGTTCTCAGCACTCACACTTAACCACAGGTCATGAGGGAAGCCTCCTTCTTTACACTGAGAACAACAAACACACAACTTTCATCATCATGATCATCCATGTGGAGGCAACTACAGCAGTGGTCTATTGTTGATCAGTACTGAAGGTGGGTGCTGCTGTGTGATTTTATGTTATATTGGACTGAAAAACGTCTACTGTTTCATTTTATTCTATCATTTGTGTCTATTTATAGCAGTATTTTCCATCAAATGAAATATTTTTGTGTGAGCCTTATTGTGCTGTGCTGGAAACCATATTTTAAATACTAATATTTACATAAGACCTGTGTTCAGTAATACTTCTACCACTGCATTAAACAGTGTTATATTGGATTTACCTTGGTTTTAGATTAAATATATTTAAAGCTTCAGGAAACAAAAATCAGGGAAAAAACTGAAATATTGAAAATAAACTCCTTTCTTCTGCAGCTCACTCCTCCACATCAAAAGTCTAAATATAAATATAGTTGACCTGAGGCTATTTTGGAAAAGAGAAGACAGCTTTCCACGCTTTCACATTGAGCCACAGCTCACAGCAGTAGATTCACATCTGACTGAATCTGATCAGTGATTGGTAATTACAGTTATCAGTCATGTATTTAATGTCCTATTTGTCCGTATTACAGGGTAGACTTTCTGCAGTCTGAGTCGGCAGACGTGAGACTGTTGTTTTCTCTCAGACCACTTGAATTACAATACACTGAAAGGTAATAAAGGATTATTTGCCCAGTGGTGTAAAAAAAACTATCAAGTACTGCAGCTTTAATACTTAAAGCGTGCATGTATTTTAATCACAACTCTAATTTAAAAGATTTTTCTATTTAACTTTTAATATTATAGACTTTATGTACTAATATTTAATTTCATACTTAACTGAGCATTTGCTTTAAAGTTCTAAATAAAAGGCCTCATTGTCCTCAAATTAGAAGTGTGATAAAAACCTAATCAATGCATCCCTCTTAGTGGGATTAAAACCTGATTTACCTCCACATCAAACAGTGTGGATCCGTAGCCAGGCCACTCTTTGATAATGGTCATGTACTTGAGCATGGCCTGGTGTTGGTCGAGGCCTTTGAAGCGAGACCACTTCTCCACGATGCTGGCCCTGGTGGCAGACATCTCCTCCTTTATCCACATCTCCAGCATCTGCTCCTCCTCCATGCGCTGCTTCTTCATCGAGCCCGTCTTCAACCCCCGACGCAGGGTCCCGTCCAGGAAGCTCGTCCTCCGGCGCTCCAGAGTCTGGCCTGACCCCGAGGCTCCGCCCACCTTGGTAAACTGGAGGATTCGACTGCGCAGGCGGCCCACAGGGTAGACGTTTTCCAGACTCCAGGTGACCCGTGCTTTGTCTCCGTATAGGAACTGCAGGCGTAGAGCGGCCAGATGCTGTAGGGTCTCCTCACGGGCGGGGAAGTGTCCTCGGGTCAAACTCTCATGAGCCTGGAGAGACGACAAAGACCCTCAGTATTAATGGAAGCTTCAACAATTCTAAAATAGAACTTATACTCTTGTAATGTACAGTAAAAACTTTAAGCTCCTTTAATTGAATATTTTCAATATCGTTAGCCTCACAGTATAATTATCTAAGACCAAAAATATAACTTAGGCAATTACGCTCTGAGGATAATGATATATTTAACTTTATACTTAAGCTACTCTACTACATTTGAGAGGCAAATAAGGTAATTTTTACTGCCCAACTTTAGTCTAATAACAGTTTTCTACGAGAAGGTTAAGGATGAAGTTTTACTTTAAGGGTTAAGAAAATTGTCTTATTACTTTAAACTCACAGTGGAAGTTAAAAAAAAGGCAAAGATAAAACAGTGGAGTAGGATACTGGGTATTTTTCTCATGTTGGTATGAGTATTTTCACACTTTCAGTACAGTGTCATGATTTTCCATACAGATTTTCATGGAGAAACAAGTGTGCTGTAAGTCATGGAGTTTATTGTACAGATCCAGGACAATGTTTTACTACATTTATCTGTTTTTTTTCTTTATGACCCTAAAAAATGATGCTATCTATCTAAACACTTTAATCACACAACAAGATAAGCAGTAAATCGGTGACCAACATAACCCATATATTACCTGATTCATCATAATTATAAAATTTAGTGCTGGTAATAAGTATTTCATCAGCTAGTTGAAAGCACAATACATTTAATCAGGATGGCTCCAACTCTGTCTAATTTTTAGTGTGGAAAAACCCTGGCTTTGCTTGTAATACTTGTATCCTTTTGTCTGGAATAAAGTATTAAAAGTAAAAAACCCTTACTTTCTTTACTTTTAGTGGAATGGTACAAGTAGTTTTCCCTAAGTAAATGATCTGACTGGTTGCTTAACCAATTAAATGCAATGTATGTGATAAATAAAGATTCCCTGAAACATGATAACATGACCACACCTGCTCAAACATGAATGCAAACTCCACTCCTTCTTTTGGCATGCTCTCCACATCCAGGAAACAGTAGAGTTTGAAGTACAGTCTCCACTGGCCATCCTCCTCTGCTTCTTCACTGCCAGCCAGTCTGGTGACAATGAACAAAAACAGCCACAGATCTGTCACTTACACGGCAGGAACTCACGGCCAAATACAGCACCTAATGAAATATACGCCGATGTTTAACATACCGTTCAAATTTAGCTAAAACGTCGGCCACAAGCACCCTGCTCTCCACCGCTCTGTCTATGGAGTTGTTGTGTTCAAACAGGGCGAACATGTTCCTGCTGTCCTCCATGGCCAGACCTCGGATCAGCTTCTCCACCACCTGAACACAACAATGATGACCGTGAATAAATTCAATAATCTCCAGGACATTTAAATAACTGTGATGTATGGAAATTATCTACATGTTCACATAACACAGGCCAGTTCAGTTGACTTATCGAAAGGTAAACTGAAAAAACAGGTTTTCACATCAGCATTAAAGCATATTTAGTCATTTTACAGAACAGTGCATATTTTATTTTTGCTCTATTGTACCTCACTTTTTTTGTTTTCAATCTTTTATATGCAATTTATCTCTGTTTTTCAATTTTTATTAAAAAACTATACTACACTATACTACAATATACTATGCTATGCTGCTATGCTATGCTATACTATATATTTTATTTATTTATCCATTATTTTTCAATTTTTACTGCTCTTTAA
>JAPQRQ010000015.1:24389120-24407549 GCA_037367365.1 Apogon talboti
TGCTATGCTGCTATGCTATGCTATACTATATATTTTATTTATTTATCCATTATTTTTCAATTTTTACTGCTCTTTAATTTATGGACAGCCCACTGAATTTCTAACAAGTACATTCGAACAACTCTGTTATATTATTAAAAAGCTTGTAAATGCAGAGCAACAAAGGTCTGTAAAGATAACAAAGAGTATTTAATATACTGAGTAGTAAACAATCCTTTCCTCCAAACCTTTATGGTAAAGTTTAATGACTAGGACAATACTGGAACTAAATGTGTCAGGGTTGTAAAGGAGAAGTTGAAGAAGTTCATTTAAAGGTGACATGTTAACAGGGAACTGTGCACTAAGGGATGGCGTCATTGGTTACACAAAGGTCATCATATTTTGTTAATGTAAGAATGAGATTCTTAGAGGGTATTTTTGCTATTACATACATTTTTCCATTACATACCTAACTTTATCTTAATAAGATATTCAGACTCATACTGAACTAGATTTAAGTGGTAATAAGCAAAGACAGTGGTTTTCATACCATCACATCAGAGGAAAAAAATTCAATTTATTTGTTTTTAGAGTGAGATAAGTTGCACAGTGTTTAAATTTAAGAATATTGTGTTTTTGTTGCTTAATAAATCCAACACAGATATTATTTTTTCAGTTTTAAGGCCCATTATGGTCTGTCAGTGGCTTGGGTTTTCTTTCTAGTTTTAGCCAAGCAAAACTGTCTTGTTATTAAAGAGCAGTTTAGTCATATTTAAGAGCATCTGGCTTCTTTGTAGTATTTCTGGGTGGGTGCAGTATCCTTACCTCTCCAGCAGTGGTGTGCGAGTTAATGGAGATCTTGCAGGAGCCTCCTCCGTGGCAGTAGACCGTGGTGGTCATTTCTTGTCTGGTAAGCAGTGCCATGATTTCCTCTTGGGAGGGAACAAACTCCCTGGTTTTGGTCTTCTTCAGAGACTCGCCAATGAAATGGGCGAACAATTCGATCTCTGTACCAGGGAACAGCTCCTTAATCCTGGGAAAACACACAGATACAAGGACGGCGCCAGTCAGATGTTTAACCAGCTGGAATGTGTGATGACAGGATTAATAATACAAGGGTTCAGATGTGGCTCTGGACCTTTTGAGGTGAAACTTGAGGTAGCGTAGGATGCCTCGGCTCGGCAGGAAGGTGCAGCTCATACAGGTCAGGAGATGCCAGTGAGCGCGATTGGCAGGACTGTTGGGGTGAGGGACGTGATTGGTTTGTTTGATCAGCTGACAGTAGACCTCATCTCTTAATGACCTCAGGTCCTGACAAGTCTGCAGGATTCCCTGGATGATTGGCACAGGATCTGACACTGCTTCCATTTCCTGCAGTGAGTTGAAAATCTTCACGGCTTCATCTTGCAGGCTGGTATAACCCTTTTCCTTTTGCACTGTGAGAAACAGACAAAGAGGATTAAAAGCTGCACGTTAAAGCACCCTTCCTTTTTAAAAGAAGTATTTTCCATTTATACATCTCCTGCGGTCTTGGACTACCAATATTCAGAATAATGTCACTTCATCTGCCAAAAGGAGAAATATTCCCTATTCTCACCAAAAATGTAAGGATTTATGACATCAGAAAATTGGTAGTGTTGAAATATAAAGCTTGATACTGAATTTATAGAGAAGCAAAAAAATATTACGCATTTACAAACTGAACAGTTTTAAATAAGGCTTAATGATTTCGTAAGGTCATAGTATTATGTCTTACACCATTTCAACACATATTTCTGTGTAACATCAACAGAATCCTGACATTACATCATGCTTTTGGCTTAAATCAAGTGTCTCTGTCTGAACCCACAGACGTTAGTAGCAGTGGGGTGCTAACAGGAGCCAATATCTGCAGGCTGCAAAACTCACAGTGGACGCTGACATCTCCATATGGCAGAGGTAGAAGAGGGGAGTGCAAAGGATGCTGGGTATATCTCAGGATGGGGTTCCTCCAGTATGTCTGCTCCACAGCCTCCACATTCAGACTGCTCTCCTTTACAGACAGAAAACTGGGTGAGTGATCTCAGAATACTCACATACACAACTCCACCGCAAAAAATAATAATAATTTAGCTCATCACACAGACAGGAAAATCCTAATAATTCCAGTGGATATAACTAGTGCAGAAATCCAAGAAACAGGTGAAGGCAAGGTAAGAAAAAGAGGTGAGTATTGTTTAGAAGGCAAAGCCAAAATAAAAAAAAAATCACAGCACACACGTAGTGAGTAGAAGTACCTCACTTTACTACAGCGTGTGTCCCTGGCAAAGGTTTGCATGACTGAAAAGGATTGGTGTTAAATAAAAAAATAAATGCCCAAATGCTAAGATTAGATTTCCCATTAAATATAATTAGTAAATACGGTATGTTGCATATTGGACACACATAATTATCTTAGCTCGACACTGCAACTAGTAGTTACAGGTCATTTAATAGCAACCAAGTAAAACAAGACAGAAAGTGAATTATTCAATACCTTAATGTCCCTGATGAGTTGTTGAGTTGGTGTTTCGATGGGAACTTTGCTGTCTATGGCTCCCTGAATGGCATTCGCCCAACGCATGGCTTCATTCAGCATTTTGGTGTAGAGGCGGTAAGAATGTTTACGCCCATGGACGATTATATTCCAGTAGCCTGAGTGAGAAACACAGAAAATATAAATTAGTGTCCTTTGAGCCAGGGGTGGAGCCTTGTCACCCTAGCTGCCCTCCCCGACTTTAATGTCCTTAAAATTATACTGTTCACTTGTGTATCCAAATGCCTCTCATAACATTGAAATAAAAGATGGATTCACCCCCCCCCAAAAAATGAATTGTAAACATAATCTTTCTGCGGGTGAAGTCAGTTTCCCCAGGTGACGTTTTAACACGCAAAATTAAAATGAAAGTAAATTTGTAATGAATTGAATGTATGCTAAATGTGATGAAAGTGACTCACTTGTGTGGCATCTTAAACTCTCCTTAAAGAGATGGTTGATATCAGTCTTTTTCTGTACTTTGAAGAACATTTGCTTCATTTAAGTACTGTTTTTAATTTCTTAGAAGGGATAATGATACAATAAATAGTTTTAAAGTGTTTCAGTGGATTTTTTGTTGACTGCAGTCGGATATAGGAGATTGTCATATACTGCACTGAGGATGTCTAATGCCACCATGCCTACACCTCTTACCACCCCATGTAAAATTTTCTAGATCTGCCATTGCATTGAGCTTATTATTATAAACTACCTCTACTTTATGTCTGGTGTTCCTGCAACTAACCGGTGTCTTTGAAGACTTTCTCATCTGGCTGCACCACCGAGCAGAGGCTGTTGAGAACCAGAGTTCCTAACTTGGAGGCGCTGCGCTCTGAGGATTTGTAATAGTCCAAGGAGTTACTGGTGAGAACAAACCAGCGCTTCTTCAGTTTTAGAGACGTGCTTTTAGCTCCGGACTTCATCTCTTTATGCAGCCAGCCTGGAGGAAGAAGAATTTATAGATCAATTATTAATCAGTTACGAATAAAGAGTAGGTTAGGCTACTTTTGATATCATTTTAAATGTTTCTGAAGCCTTTACCACCTCAGATACGAGAGCATCAATTGAATCTCAATCTGTGCAACTTCCCAAGTGTGTGCATCTGCTAACTCACCTCTGACTAGAAACTCCTGGCCGTCAACCCTGGAGTCTCCTTTGGATTTCTGCAGCAGGCCGATCCAGTGGTGCATCTCCTCAGGTGTGTCTGTGTTGCAGTGGATCACTCGGTTTGCAGTGATGATCACAAATGAGTTTGGTCTGATCCAAGAAACACACATACGGTCGTCATGATTGCTGTTGTATCAGCAGCGCTCACTGGTGAACACACTTATAAAGTGTTAGTTTGGGTTGTGTTTGATGGTTCGTCTCTCACCTGTCAGGGTTGTCTGATGCACAAACTGAATCAATCAAACCCACATCTAGTGTGCCCTAGAAATGAGGAGGAGTGAGATTAAAATAACATCATAAGCTTTAATTTCATTTAATTCTCTAATTTTCAGGTTTAATTCCTGGGACAAAGCATCACCATCTATTTTCTAAGGCCTTATAAAGAGATTCTATCCCTAAACTGACTACATTGCATATGTACTTTTTGATATATATTACTTAATACGTCAATTTTTAATATAACGTAGTGTGGACGTGATTTTGTTTTTTTTTTGTTACCTGAATTTACACAGTCTGCCCATAAACGACATATTTTGCTGGACCATCTTTAGCTTAAATTATGGGTCATATTCACCATGGCATCGTTTCAACAAGCTCATACAATGTCATTTATTTCCAACACATAATGTTGCTGAACCCAGACCTGACCAACTGAACCAACCCCAGATCATAACACTGCCCCCACAGACTTGTACTGTAGGCATTAGGCATGATGGGTAACCAGTCCATCTGCCTCTCTTCTCACCTCTGATGCGTCTTTCACTCCAGCACAGGGTCAATGTGGACTCATCAGACCACATCGCCTACAGTCTAATCTTTATGCTCCTTGGCAAAAAAATCGGTTGTTCCACAAATGAGAAGCTCCTCACTACATCATTTAGGGTTATATAAGTTATTGCAGTGGAAACATATTAATCATTGCAGTAATTCTCCAATGAAAGGATCTTAGTTAAATCTAGGTCAGGAATTTTCTTTGTCTGGTCTGCGTACATTAACTTCACTACAACAAGTAAATGTCCATAACTATAAATACTTATAAATCTCCGTGTTTCAGAATATGACCCAGCTCTGTACACATGATCCAGTTACATGCATCACCAAAAAAATTCTGCTTGAGGCTGGGGCCCAGGCAGTAGAGAGGTAAAACAGCACTAACCACTGCATTCTTTGGGTTGGCCTGTTCATGGTGCATCTCCATGAGCTGCTCTGGGCTGGCGCTGTGGACCCGACTCAGCACATTGAACCAACCGCTGGATGGGGTCAGAGGGAGTTGAGAAATAAATCAAGGAAGAAGTCAGCAAACGTATGACTGAAAAATTACAACTTGAACTTCCATTGGCGACCACAAGGGGGAACATTGTATCCATAAATTGCTGCTACGGTGAGGCGATGAGCATGTAAAACACCACTTATTAAAACAGACAAGAGAGATAAAATGTATATTATATACCTTGCATCCTCAGGGGACTCTGCATAGATGTGGTAAGTCCTCTCCTCAGTCACAATGTTCAGTGCATTTTCTTTCTCATGATTGTCCACAATCTCCCTAAAATGGATCGAGGATTTACCAAAATAAGCTTCATTTTATTCTCTTTCTTAAAACTTAAGCTGAAGAAACGGCATATTTTCTTGTCATTTTTCTCTTACCTGGCTGTGCGGATGTCAATAGTCCCCTTCAGCTTCTCCTCGCTGTCATTTTCAAAGTACATGAGCTTTGACTCCCGCAAAACAAACCAGCGCATCTTCCAGTTGCGTCGAGACAAGGTGGACATTCCTCCTCCTTTCTTGTACAGCCAACCAGATTTAAGGGAGTCCTGTTTCGCCCGGAACCACATAAAGGTCTCATCCTTTAGCACGCACCAGCGCCGCCGCCAAGGGATCATCAGACCACCTGAAGGGAGAGAAAACATGTTCATTTGTAAGATGCTGAATTCAAGAGATAAACACCAACATGCTATCCATAACACCCTCGCTAATACACACACAGGCACTCACACACATATACCAGTGTATTACAGGACAAAAAACATTAAGTGTCTTAGATGCTTCAAGCTTCAATACACCATAGTGGTGATTCTACAAGTCTCTGAACTCTACTGAATGAATGAAGATATTTCCTCATTTGGTGTTTTGGTGATGATGGCAGACAGCCCCAGTCTCCCATAAGTAATCAGTATTTGATTATTCTGGTGACTGTAAAGGTGCACATCATGAAATTTGTGTCATTTCACAATCGTCAAACCATTCCTAGCTCATCAGTCCTATGGATGGAGGCACTGGCGTCCTAAACAAGACCACTCCCATCAAGTTTTTTTTTCCTTTAATTTGTCACTTAACTGTATATAAATGTATACAACCTTAAGAACATATGAAAACATTAATATTTAGCAAGAACACTCAGTGGTAATAGAGGATTCAGCAACAAAAACTGACTAAAACATGCATCTATGCAGCAACGATACATATAACTCCACCAACAAAGACAACTCTGGCCTTTCTAACACTGAGTGCGTAACCACACAGGCTTCATTCAGCTGTGCACAAGTCCTCTGCATGCCTCCTGTGCAGTGTTTTGGTAAAGCTACCTACTCTTCATGTAGAGGTAGCCATGGAAGTAGGGAGGCCCAGTGCCATTCAGAAGATTCACTCTCCCATTAGAAACTTCCTCATCTGTGTCCACATAGCCATCGTTGTCCTCATCGCTGTCAATGAACTGAAACACAAACACCGGCAACAGAGTTAATGATGAAAGAGGTTCTTCACAGGAGCGCAAAACATTAATATCTGTTCATTTTATCCTTAAGTTTAAATTATTATTATAATATATACTGTGTCAAACAAGATATTTCATCTGCACTCAAATCACAGCCTCAATAAGATTTACCCAAGAATATGTTGTCAAGCAATGCCGACGTTATGCTAAAACCAGTATTTGCACACACACACACACAGACACACATTCTCTCTGACATTTTGCTGATGTCAGTGTTAGGTCAGAGCTTTGTGCTTGACAAGCAGTATCTCAGCGCAGATTTACATGCTCTTCAGCGGAGCCAAAACAAACAACTGCTACAGTGTTTGGCTGTGATTCTAACACAATATGAGCCTTTTGACATACGTTAAGGAGGAATTCAGGCTCAAACCATAGACTGTAAACACATGTAGAGACAGTCTGTGGCTCAAACACACATAGGATTAACTTTGTGAACTTTAAGGAAGTGTAATGTACACATATATAGCGGTTTCACTCTGTCTGTATAGGTGAATGTTTACTGTATAAATAATCTGTGGAATATCATTGACTTTTTCACCTTTTCATGCATACATATTAAATGTTGGTAATATCACTCTGAAATTTCCCTGCTGCTGTATGCAGAGAGAAACTGTGCATTTGGTTTGTTGTGAGGTAACATGTTTGGAATCTAACTCCAAAACGACGCCCAGCCCGTTCGTTCTCACCGAGTCGGAGCTGCCTCTGAAGGAGTCCAGGCTGTTCTGGGTGCAGGAGGATTTCCGTAACACCTCCTCGTCTGTGATATGCCCGTCATTAGTGCTAGCACCCGAGCTCCCATGAGCCTCCTCGAACTCCTCCTGGTCATAGTCCGACTCTGTGTCCGGCAGGTTGGACTGGGACGGCTCCTCGCTCACAGGCTCAAAGTCCGACCCCCTGCCGGCTTTGGGATGTGAGCGCCGGTCTCCGTTTGTGACCACAGGAGGAGGGAGGCCTGAGCTGTGGGTGGCTGCAAGAATAGGGGTGTGATTCAGTCCATTGGAAGTAACTGAAGGGAGTTTTGCTTGTGCAGGGGAGGAGGCCAAGGATGGAGTGACCACTTGTCCTTCTGCAAAAGCAGGTGGAGGAGGGGGGACACTTTGGAATACTTCCGTATCCAGGGGAACGGCAGCCGGAGGAGGGAAGTCAGGCAAAGGAATGCACTCATCCTCAGCGTGGAAACCCTCGTCTACCTCCTCCTCAGCCAGAGGAGCAGTAGACTCAGTCGGGTCATGGAGATTTTCCTCACTAGACAGGGACGGCTCTAGGCCACCAAAGTCCAGCAGCTCCAGGAACTCAGTGGCCACACGGGAAGCCTCTTTCTCCAGTCTGTAAATCTCAGCGTCCCTCATCTGTCGAAGCTCCTCACGGGAAACGTCTCCGAGAAGGGAAACGCCGTCTTCCTGCTGTTTCTGTAAACGCTCAATCTCCCTCTCCAACCGCAGGATCTCCTCCATCTGACGGCTTTCTTCCTCTGAGGTGTGACTGTAGGACAGAGTCTGGGACAGCTCCTTCTGTAGACCGGAGGAGATAGAGGAGAACATAAAGGTTAATTCCTCTAGTCACAACATTTATGTACTAATTTAGTTTGTGATGTGACTACATGTAATTGTGGTTTATATTGGAGGATTTACCTTCTGACAAGCACCGTTGAGCACCAGTGAGTTCCTAAAGAGACAACAAGCATCAAAAATGAAATCATGGTCATTATAGACAGAAAAAACTATGAAAAAGTAATTCAGTTAATAGACAACAAAGACAAAGTAATAAACAATGGGTCTGTAAATATCCTGTCTTCCACCACTTTTGGGGAAAATACACACAATATATCATACATACTGTATATAAACTACCTTTTATACAATAAACTAAAAAACTGCATAAGCACATATAAACCTGAAACACTGAAATCAAATCCAACATGAAACCCAGAATAATCCATGTTTGCACTTACAACATAAAGAATCTTAAATACCTTTTGCTGTCCTGTTTGGCTGCCATCCTCTGCTCCTCCTCTTTCTCCTTCATCAGTCTCAACTCCTCCTCCTTCCTCCTCTCTAGCTCCTCCTCCATCAGCCTCTGTTTCTCCTCTTCCTCTTCTCTCCTTCTCCTCTCCTCCTGCTCCTGCAGTCTCCTCTCCTCCTCCAGTCTTCTCCTCTCCTCCTCTAGTCGCCTCCTCTCCTCCTCTTCTCTCCTCCTCTTTTCCTCCTCTTCTCGCTTCTGTTTCTCCTCCTTGAGGTGGTGATACAGGGATCGGGCCTGCCGGGCTCTGTGATGTTTCTGCAGGATGATGGTGGCGAAGCGTAGGCGCAAGAAGACGCGTCTCCAAAAGTGAGCGCGGTAGTTCTTCTGGATGGTGACGACGCTGGACAAAACCCTCTTATATTGTTTCCTGAGAAGAAAATCACACACGCACATTAGTATTTGTGGCTAAGGGGAAAAGAGAAATGATGATACAATACAATACACACAAATACAGTACACTGTTCATATGTGGTATATCTAAGTGGACATCTCAGTGGTATTCTAAGAGAACAATAATCAAGACAACTTCATGTGCAGCTTCAACCTTGTTTTAAAGAATGCAACTAACAAAAATTATAAATAAAAAGTTTTGTTGTTTATGTGGTATTTCACTAACTCTAAAAATACCACTGGGTGATGATGTGTGAACCACTGAAATACATTCGTTCTACCTTTAGTTGAAATATTTCTGGACCATCATTTGCACAAGACCTTAAGTATGAGCGTCACCCCTCTGGAAACTGACATTTTGCGTCACAACAGGCATTTTTGTGACGTTGCACATCACCTACTGGCATGGCCTGCTGGTGTTCCCTGTCTAAATAAGCACACTGGGAAACAAACCCTGTGCGCTCAACTCCCCAATGTTTAGAGTCTGATGAGCTGGTGCTGTTCCATTGTGGCAGTGTGGGCTGCTGTGTTTAGCTGTGTGACTAAGCCCCATCACCCACACGCTGCACATGAGTTGAATACACACACATATAAACACGCACACACACAAACACACGTGACTTTCTGTGGACCACACACAATGCTGTGACTCTCTGACCCTTAGCCTGGCCTAGTCGCCACAGTAATCACTGCGTGGTCTCTGACTAGTCTCAGGACACACTCTGAGCGGAGATAATGTTACACATAATAATACAAAGGAACTTGTGTCTTTAGGGAACTTCCCGAGCCTCTCGCTTTAGTATTGGACGCTCTGAAGGGAGCCCAGAACCTGAACACTGTCATCAGTCCCATTATCCTCTCCCATCGGGAGTACTGTATGTGACCTCGTATATAGCAGCACGCAGGTGGAGCACAGTAAGATTACATGCCTAGGGGTGTCTGCCTGTGTCGATACTTAAACCAACAAAGTCATGGAAGTTGTGACTGTCAGACCAAGTTAAAAACTAGATAAAAACAAATGCTCTTTGTCCAAAGTGCATAACCCCTTTTCCTTCTTCTGTTCATTATTTCTCTTTACGGCTGGCAAAATAATATTAACCCTTAAAGACCTAGAACTAGTGCTCTACATTTAAGTGATTAAGAGGATTAAATGGATGCTTATAAGAGTTTAGAGTAAATTCATATGTTATTATATCAAAACTTATAGCAAACTTTTTCAGCAAAATATATCAGTAACTGAACATAAAAAACAAGTGTGTACAACCACTGTCATTTGTCAAACTACATGGGTTTTATTTGGTGAATCTATACTGCAGAAGATGACTGTGTTTTTTGACTCTCTGAATGTCCAAACAAGATACATGTGATGCGACTGGAAAGCTGAAAACCTGCATTTACCTGAATTATTTCAATGTATTAATAGAGTAAGTGGTTCAAAAGTTATTAAACAGTAGATGCTTTTGGTTCCTGGTGGTTATTTAGATCTTTGAGGGTAAATATATTTTGCACCATTCTGTTAAATATCTCATGTAATATTTTATCACATGCAGTTTTCAGGTCTATATTGTATTGAGCCAACACAATGAGAAACAAGTTACCACCAATTGTGGGACAAGTTTTAAGACTATTAAAAAAAGCACATCAGCAGTAAACCAACATGGAGTAACTGACATAACTGATGTGTTGTGACATTTCCTTGACTTCCATCTGTCTTGAACATGCTCTTATTGAGACTTATTATTATTGTTTTATGCTGTTTTCTTGTATCTGAAGTGTAGATGCAAGCAGATGGCAGCTAAGAGAGATCCAATAGAGATCCATACTGGCATATTTGATCTGTTTTGAAAAGTTTTGGCACTCCATCACTTTTGAAAGTAAAGCTCTGTTGAGTTTGTTAAAGATACCGTACAGGTAATTAAGTGAGAGTATCATCTATACTTTTATTACTCAAGAAGGAAGTCTATGAACTCTGGCACTGCACACAAACCAGCATAGCACAAATGCATGCAGATACAAAAAGGTAAACACGTGTGCAAAGCCGTGATCATATACACATAATCCCCCCTCCCCTGCACACACAGGCTGTACACCTCTATTACAAAACAAACACTGACAACTGTCACTGCCACTCAGCCTGTCACCCCTCCTCCCTCCTCCTCCCTCCTCCTCCTCCACCACTCACCTTGCCACATAGCTGAGGATGTGGGCGCGGATCACCATGCCAGCCCTGCGCCGCACCTCTTCCCTCTCCTTCTCCAGCCTTTGCTCCAGGGCCTCCTTCAAGAACACCTGCGGGACGAGCAACGCCACGGCGTGACAGAGACAGAGACACACAGACAGGGAGGTTGGGGGGTGGGGGGCGTTGGGGGGGAGAGAGGAAATGGGATGGGTTAGTTCCTCTTCTTAGTCAGGCTGCAAAAGAGGGCCCACAGAGATGTGAAGGGCCCCCTGTTTTCTGTTGGCAGCACCCTGTGCCCACTGCGAAGGAAGCTGTCGTGCAGCTGAGGCTAGCAGGTTAGCTGCTCTTCCTGACTGCAGAGCAGAGCAGAAGGAAAACTGGCACCAGGACTGCAGTGTTGCTGCTAACGCCGCTGCTGCAGAGCCTCATTGTGTTCAGGCGTCCTTTCTGAGCATATCCCTAGTGCTGCTGCTACCGCTGCATTGGTAGCTCGACTGACGTGCACAGGCAGAAAGGCACAGGGAGAGGGAGAGGGAGGGGAGGGGAGAGGTAGAGAGAGGAGGGATGGAGGGATGAGGGGGAGGGATGGTGGCGGCTGTCCAGATCGCAAGCCACACCCATCTCGCTCTTAGGAAGGAAGGAGAAAGAGTTTTGTTAACCCTTCCCTGGCTCCTGCTGAGTTTTTGAAAAGTTTGGTCTGTCTTTTCAGGACATTACAAACCAAGACACAGAAGAATCTAAGGCACAGCTCACTGAAAAGACTCTTATCACCCCACATCTGTGCTGAAATGAGTACACACAAATACCATGGTAATCAATCACAATCCATCTGTCTGGCCACTTCAATCGGGGTGTATCTGAGATTATGTGATAATGCTGTGTCTGTTACTGGCCTTCAGGATCAACAGCTAAGAGCTCTGAGTGGATGTGTGTGTGTTTGTGTGTGTGTGTGTGTCTGTTTGTATATGTGTGTCCCAGATGTTCCACTAATCAAAGGATCCCACAGCTGCAGCCCTGCCTGCCCCTGGAAGTCTGTGAGAGGAGGAAGCTTCCTCTTTGTCCACATCCTTCCTTCGTCTGTAAAACAAATGGCTCACACACACACCATCCGTGCAATGTCACCCGAGCCCCTAATTCTGGGCACACATTTCCCCTGAACACAATCAGCATGTATGTAATTACCAGCAGATTGTTTCTCCAAAGGAAATGTAGCCCCCTCTGTCTCCCTCCTTCCCACAACCCACACTACATTTCCCTGAGCCCCGAAAATACCACGCTCCCATCAAAAACAAAAGCACGTGCACAGAAATAACACGCTCTGTAAAGTCAGCGTCTCCATGTGTTTTTTGGGGTTCTTGGTTCTTTTCGCCTTCTCTTACAATGTAACTCGTAGAAGTTGCTACAGACACTCAAAGTTTTCACCCCTGTAGCATTGATGTTAACAGTGTGGGTGTGTGTGAACTGAAATCTGTGGTCACATGTGGGATATATGTTCTTTAAGAAACATGTGCTTCCCATGAAACGTTTTTGGTTTTGACATATAGCGCATGTAAGCGTCAAATGTGTGCAGCTGACTTTACTCACAGCGTGCCAACCGAATGTGGGCATTGCAGCAAAACCGTCCAAACGGGACCCAAACAAATCTGAAATGTCTCCGTCATTTAACAGCCATGCGGGAACCGCAACTTAGAGCAGGAAGTAACAGTGGGACAAATGTGGATTTAGCTGATTGAAAGAAAACCCCATAAAAACAGTCTTATTTTTATACTCTGTGTCTGCTCTGCTGAGCTCGGCATGAAGTGAAGCCTTTTGCTGTTCTCCAGACCAAACAAGTCATTAAAGGTTAATCATTCGGTGAGAAAGCAGTGAAAGAAAGAGGCTTTTCTGAGGGGGAGTTGATGATTACTGGAAATAAAGACAGAGAAAAAGAAAGAATGAGAGCCACGGAGGTAAAAGACGAATAAATAAGTAAAAGATCATAACAACTTTGGTAAAAAGAATGCACAAGATTAGATTTTTCTGTAACTTTTGTTCAGTTTTATCACCTCCTTGTCAGCAGCTCTGATTGTTAAGAGGCTACGACTCTTTTTGCAACAACAAGGCTGCCTCATGGTTACTGTAAACCCATTTGCAGTGGGTCACAGTTACAGTAACCCTTGTTGGTGACGGAGTTTTAGGAGAAGCCGTGTAACTCTGTGGTCGTCAACAGGAGAGCGGCGGATCGACCACAACCGGCCAGAAAAATCCTTGGGCTGTGAGTCACTGTTGGGGCTGTCCAAACCGTGGCACGCATTAACAGCTCAGGAACGACAACAGCTTGAAATCACATTCAATTCATATGCTTTCAAGATTATTATTTCTCTCTAGAGCTTTTTTTTTGTACTTTCATGTAATTGTTCTCATATTTGTAGACTCTGAATGTGCGTGTTCTCGTTTTATGACGGCGTTCATGGAAACTTATTAACTGTAACAGAGCAAAAACAGCCATAATGCACCAGTGTTTGGGTGTGAAGGTTAGTATAACAATAATAATAACTGGAGCTCTACCTTTGTCTTTCCAAGCTGAAACTCTTTTCTGGATTGGTCATGAAGAGTGAGAAGATCTAAACACCTCTGTTTCTCATCATCTGGGTGGGTCTTGTTCCTCAGGATCATCTTGTACCTGTAGGAACACACACACACACACACACACACACACACACATAACCCACACGTTACATGTTTAAGTGGGTTTCTTATTTATCTAACCACATTTAGCTCAGTTTTGGTGTATATCTATGTGTTCTGTTTACCTGCTGTGGAAGTCATTGAAGGTTCTGCGGACAGGGAATCCAGCCCTGCGGATTTTCACAGTTTCCAGCATCCCAGAGTATCTCAACTGGTTCAGGACCACATCTGGATCAAACTGGTTTGCTTTCTGTAAGACGAATAAAAAAACAAAATGAAACCCACAAAGAGCAACATAAAAAATGAAACTTATTAATAACTACAACAGCCACATCTTCACTTATGTCTTCTTATTCAGCTGCTCTGTGTTCATCAGTGAATGAATGCGGGCTGAACCAGTATGTACAGTATGTCCTTAACATAGTCACCCTTAGTCCAGTTCCAGTGGAATAAATCAGACAGAAAAACTTTGCAAACAAATACTGCTCACATACACCTCTGCTTGTGGCCCTACAGACCTATTCACGCTGCTGAGTCGAGTTAAACCTGAACGAGAAAGTAAATTACCATGGTGTGCACTATCATTTTACATTAACAATCGAGTTACTGCAAAGAAAACACATGCCATCAAACAGAAACAAGAACGGTGTTGAGCAAGACCTTGGCGACCAGTGAGGCCGTTCTTTCAGGAATAATCAGCCGCATTGTTCACAGCTCTGTGTTACAATGTTCCTCTGGCCTGCTTATCACAGAGGAGGATCAGTAATATTGGCTGCCCACCTCTACACAGGCTGCCTGACTCACTCACAGGGTCCACATGAAGGCCATTGTCACCCAGAGGGCACATGGCGCTGGATAAGCCCCACACAGGATCGCAGCATTCTCCAAATGTGCAAGTCTAATTACAGGCTAATGCTACTATGCATGGAAACAGACACACATGGGTACAAAGGCACTCGCATGCTTGCATGTGTTCATGATCAAACACACGCGAATGTGCACCCCATCTGAGTTTTGACCCTGCTCTTTAGCGGGAGATTTAAGCAGCTGAAAGAGGTACAGCATGTTGACTTGTCGAGTGACCCTTCCCTCAGCGACCAAGGAGAAAGTGTGTATATACGTCACACAAAAATATTGTAGATGTATGTTTGCACGCAAGCAATCATGTCGAAGGATTGAACATGCAATCCTGTCATTCTGCGGGATTAACAGAGGCATAGGCTTGTTCCATTTAGAGCGGCTGAGGCCAGGTGAGCGAATGAGAGGCAGAGCCAAGAGACGATGAGAGCTGACACGGAGCCAGAGCGGTTCACAGAGAGAAGGTGTGGAATGACACGGAGGAAGTCAGAGGTACGTACGACAGTTCAGCCACTGCACACTGCACATTAATAAGTAACAACAGAGGACACTGTATGTCACAGACTTACAACCAGACTCACTACAGTTAACAAAAACTAAGACAGTGCAGACGTCATTTCTCTTAGTTTAAAAAAGAAAAATATGACACAAATGAAACAAAACTAAAACTGCTTTATCACTTTAAACATGTTATTTTTAATATAATTAAAAAAATACGACATAAGTTTTATAATAATATAATATAATTATATAATTTTTAATAATAATAAATAGAAATAAGCCAACTTCCTCAAAATAAAACTACTGATGCACTCTGAAAATCAATCAGAACGACTGATGAGCATTTCAGAACTGTGACGACCAGTTCACTCAATTGTAACCTAAATAAATATCAATAATAAAAAGTATTACTGTGCTGGTTTGGTAAGTGGCTGCAGTGATGTGAGCCTGGGGGAATAAATGCCTGGTGGATGAACCACCCGCTGGCAGCACTGCATCCACTACGGTCTTATCTCGACATTCCACTAATGCAGGCAGATCAGCGGAGCATCAGCCGAGCTGCTGCAGCTGGAGTGGCCACAGTGACCTCTGACCCCTAGCTCAAGAGCTTAAAGTGGCAGGAATGCACTGGTATACAGCGTTTTTTTATTTGAAGAAACACAAAGAGAGTCTTTGCAGCAAATCAGACTAGAAGGGTCAGTCTATTTGTAGTCTCAATTTTAAGCAAAGACAAATGGAGCAGTTACTTTACAAGTGGTTTTTGGATGATGCTGCTGTGACTCCACAGTAATGAAAGCCACTACACTGTAAAATGACTTTGCTTTCAGTGAGAGTCGCAGCTGTACAGAGACAACACGACTAAAAATTATCTTCGAGCAGTGGGAACTATGAATAGCAACAAGGAGGTTTAACTTTGCAGGAGCTGACCTTGACAGGACCTGGCAGAGCTCCTGACTGTTTTTTTTTCTGTGCAATGAAATTTGCATGACCTACCTTGTCCATGTTTGGTTTGATGCAGCGTACAAAAAAGGGATTGGAGGCACTTAGTGTAGCCATCAGGGAGTGGAGAGAATCCTGCAAAAGATCAGCAACAAGAACATAAATAACAAACAGATTTACATTACATCAGCAATGCTAATGCTGAATATATTTTGGAAGAGCTTAAAATATAATAAATTTCAATTATCAGAAGACAATTAGTTATACAGGACAACAAGCAAGATGCTTCTAGTATAAAAGTAATGAAACTTTACCAAATTTGATCAACTAATAAAGAAAAAATAGGTCCTAAGTTCTAGCTTTTAGTTTTCAAGACATAGTATTGTGTAAAAAATAGATTAATGAGAGATCTTTCTTCACTCAATACCAGTTCTACTTCGAAAACACAGACAAATGTATATATACATCATAACACTTCATCATATACCCTGAAAACTCCATCAAACCAGCACTTTTATTATTTGTTTTCCAAATCTAGACCACTGGAGCAATGGAGTTGAGATTCTATCTGTTCACATGAGGAATGGTGTAGGAAATATGTCATTCTCTCTTTTATTTTTCTGATCTTAAAGATGTGAAACGATGAATAGAGCTTTAAATTCCATTTTTATTAGTGGATTAATTGGCATTTTATTTCTTTACTCAGCTAGTTAAGAAAGTGATTTATTACATGGAGCTACTACTGTATATGCCTTAGACACTCTTTGATGCGTTTGTTGTTGTTTTGTGTTATGTATTGAGTCTTACTGTGAGTAATAATGTTACAGATGTAGATTAGTACTGAAGTCCATTCATAAATATTAACACTTTATTGCGCAAGTGACTATTTTTGGTAATTTCCGCAAACATTACAAGACAATGAGAGCCAGTTACAGTGAGGGAACAATCTCAGGTCCAATGTGGTCTACAGGGCCTGTAAGGTCCACCTCTGCATGAACAGTGAGTGTACCTGCTTTGTTAGGTACCATGTAGTAATGGTAAGTAATGATGTTCAAAGGGTTAATATGGATGTTGACAGGTGTCTGGATCAGCACTTATGTTGGTCTAATGTTCTAAAAGGGATGTTCTAATGTTCTAAAAGTAACGATCTTTTCACCTTACATGTGTTCTTCTTGTGTTTTTATATATATTTCTTGGATACATTTCTTTTGCCACTTACAGGCAAGGAACCAAATATGGTAACTTCACTGACCTTGCCTTTCTAGACAACAATAAACAATTTTGAAAAATTTCACAAAAGTAATAAAGTCTTGTTATGTTCTCCAATGACACACTAAGGTTAACATTTTAGGGTTTACGGTTAAGCGGGATGTAAGGAGTGTTGCAATGTTTTAATATAGTTGTTAATGAGAATCTAAATAAACAAAAACAAAAATGTCCTGTTCTTTCTGTGGACATATAAAACTAGAATCAAATGCAAAAAAGTGCCTTATTACATAGCATCCTTTTCCGGGGAAGACAAAAACCAACATAAAAAGTAAAGAAGCTTATTACACACTCACATAAACCCATATTTCGAGGACCCTTGAACCTCACTGGCTATGTCGGCCTTTCTTTTCCTCTCCCCCCTGCCTCAGACAGTCTGTCTCCAGCGAGGCC
Source organism: Apogon talboti (assembly GCA_037367365.1). NCBI lineage: Eukaryota > Metazoa > Chordata > Actinopteri > Kurtiformes > Apogonidae > Apogon > Apogon talboti. The sequence goes on from JAPQRQ010000015.1 coordinate 24,406,809, forward strand.
TGGCCTGGCAGAACTAAGCATGATTGGCCCCTGGTTGGCCCCTCTCTGCCCAGCCATCAACCTTAATCCCCTGGCTTTAGGAACTGTAGGCCGGGGCAGCCTGCCAAATCCTCCCCTGCTCCTTCTCTCCGCACTGCAGTTAGGACACGCTAAGCTAAGCCCTCAACTGCAAACCCCCTTCACCACTCACAACCACATATTACATACACCCCATCACCCACCACCATTCTTCACAGATCAAATACACAGACAGCTTTGTCTTTCCACTCGGCCTCTCCATCGTTTCTATCCTCTTCTTTTTTCTGCACCCCCGCACTGACTCTTATCATGCCAAGAGCCAAATGCTGGGAGTTAAGACATCATTAAATGCACCAGAGCAGTGAACATAATTAACTTGTTGTCTCGCAGTCATACAGTCATGAGTGGGATGTGGGACTGACATTGGGCTCATAGAATTTTTAGTCTCACCCTGAACTGAGAGCTGACGGTGGGTTTGCGTCGGGCGGTGCCCATCTTTAGAGTCTCGTCTCCATTTCTGCTGCCGACGCGTTCGAAGAGGTCATAGATGAAGTCCAGTCTGCAGGAGAACATGGGAATGAAGAAAGTCAATCACACACAGCAGACAACTGAGTATTACAGTTAGAACCAAAATCTCAATGGTTTTCAATATTGTGGACGATTCATGATTAATTTCGATTAATTAATCACGATTCGATTAATTAATCATGTGTTTAATTAATT